>PVJO010016181.1:0-42775 GCA_004026905.1 Hystrix cristata | reverse complement strand
GATGCATTCTTGGCTTTGGGAATCCTCACCCATGATGGCTCTGCGAGCTTCACCTGGGACACAGAGGGTGCTCCATACATTTTGCTGCTGGGTTTGGTTTTTTTTTTTTTTTTTTGAGACAGGGTCTTGCTCTGTAGCCCAGGCTGGCCTTGAACCTGCAGCAATCCTCCTGCCTCAGCTTCCTAAATACTGGGATTACAGGTGTGTGCCACCACGCCTGGCTCAATACATGTTTGTGTGTGGGGCAGACTGAGGCCAGGGAGGTTGAGGAGTGAATGGAGCTGGGTTTGGGGGGCTGGGTGTCTGGAGAAGAGAAGAACTGGGGAGCATCGTGGAGCTGGGGGCCAGCCTGAGCATCAGAGTACTCTGTGGCCCGTGGTACCAACATGGCTGCCATCCGGGACACGCGGACAGGGAACGAGGGTGACAGCGGGGGGAGCAAGCCTGTCTCTATCTCCACCAGGTCACCCTGAGAGCTGCTAAGGAATGGGGATGCCGGGGAGCAAGGCCTCCTCCCTCCCAGCGCCTGTCCTGGGCCCTGACCTTGTCTCCATCCGCAGCTGGAAGGTCTCTTCCCCCTTTTTACTTTCTGCAGAGAGAAGGCAGGAGAGTTTAGGAGGCTGGGTGGTAGCACGGTGGGTCAACTCCCAGCCTCACGTTCAAATAGTGCTGCAGCTGCTGCGTGACTCTGGGGAAGTTGCTTAATTTCTCTGGGCTTTGGTTTCATCATGTGTAAGGAGGATCATAACATTCCCAACCTGACAGGTATATTGTGAGGATTAAACGAATTAAGATAAGTGAAGCACTCAACATAGTTCTTTTTTTTTTTTTTTAACATAGTCCTTGGGCAGTGCTTTGTAGTTGTCAGTTATGATGATTATGGGGTGGCAGGGCCATCCCCAAAGCCTAAAGCCTTGGTCACTTTTGTCCCTGCAAAGCCCCCTTTGTTTTTCCTGCTCCCACAGTGAGCCCCCAATGGAAGAGTGCTCCCCCCTTCCCTGGGACCCCCCAGATTGGAAACTGCAAAATTCCACTGTTTCTCATCTTCCCTACAATGGCCTTGATCCAGCCCCGATTACCCGCAGGACCGTCTCCCTGGTGACCCAGCGCCCACCCTTGCCATCTCAGATCTGTTTCCTCAGCATCAAGAAGGAGCCTTGCAGATCTGTGCTGAGCTGTGTCCCCCCCGAAGCTTCTTGGGCTCCCACTTTACTCAAAGCAAAAGCCAGAGTCCTCCTCATGGCCAGTAAGTGCCTGTACCATCTTCCCCATCAACTCCTCACTAAACTCTGCTCCTCGTTCCTCTGAAGCCACAGGAGCTGGCTTGCGGTTCCTCAGACCCGGTGAGCTTATTCCTGCCCCAGGACCTTTGCACCTGCTCCCTGGAATGCTGTTCCCCCAGATCCTCGTGATTCACCCTCTCACATCTGTCTCAGCTTAAGTGCTGCCTCCTCAGAGAGCTCCCCAAGTCTGCTTTTCTCTGTGTGATATCATCACTTACTATTATGTTGTATATTTACTTCTTTATGACAGATTTATTTATTTAGATTATAAATAAATAAGCCAGGTGTGGCGCGACACACCTGTTATCCCAGCACTTGGGAGGCTGAGGCAAGAGGATCATTGTAAGTTCAAGGCCAGCCTGGACTACACAGAGAAACCTTTTTTTTGGGGGAGTGCTGGGGATCGAACTCAGGGCCTTGTGCTTGCTAGGCAAGTGCCCTCCCACTTGAGCTAACCCCCCAACACCCAAGACCTTATTTTAAAAAAAAGATACACACACACACACACAGAGTGTATATATACATATATATGAATGATATATTTTCTGTGTATTATTATTTTTCTTCCTATTCCCCACTAGATTGTGACTTCCAGGAGAAGACACTTTTTGCTTGTTTGTTTTGAGACAGTGTCTTCCTATGTAACCCACGCTAGCCTTGAACTCGTGCCGATCCTCTTGCCTCAGCCTCCCAAGTGCTGGGATTCAGTTGCTCAGCCTGAACTACATAGCAAGACCCCGTCTCAAAAAACTAAAGCAAACAAACAGACAAACAACAAAAAATCCACATTTGTTGAATGAATGCATAAAGCAGCAAATGTGATCACAACAGTTAAAACGATAAAGAAGACTTGGTATCCCTGGGTTGAGCCTCACCTTCCAGGGCACTTTGGAGAGACACGTTGAGGAGGTACCGGTTGCAAGAGGCCTCCCAGGACTCAGGGGACCTTTGATACACGGTCAGAACCTGCCAGGGTAGAAAGGGCGGTGTCAGAACCCAGCTGCCCTCCCCTCCTTTCCTCTCTTCCTTTCTCTTTCCCTTCCCACACCCCCTCTTTCTTTCCTTTCTTTTTGCAGTACTGGGGTCCCTCTCTCGGAGTGCCGCGTCACATCCTCATCTCTTTAATTTTATTTCATTTGCCTCGGACTCATGGTGATCCTCCTGCCTCAGCCTCCCCAGTGCTGTGATGGCAGGCTGGCACTGCCACATCGGCTGCCTTTGGGCACTGATTGGATCAAGAAGGTGAGATCTCAGGTGTGGGATCAGAACCCTTATCAGAGAACTCCGGAGAGCTGCCCTGGTTCTTCCACCGTGGGAGGACACAGCAGGAAGGCACCATCGGTGACCAGAAAGGGTCCTCAGCAGACCCAGACATGCCGGTACCTTGGCATCGGGCCTCCTGCTCTCTGGACTGGACTGTGGGGAACATATTTCACATTCCAGGGCATCGTATCTTGTTACCCGAGTGGACTAAGGCGGCGGACACCAGACCTACCGAGACGGTGCCCCTGCCGTGCCCGCTGGCTTTGATCTCCAGGTCGTCCTGGGCAAAGAACTGGAGGAGAGAGAGGTGCATTAGGGTGGGGCGGCAGCTCCAGCAGCACAACTAAAGACCCTCATGAAAGAAGACTCCCAGAACTGCTCCAGAAAATGGCAAGAACAGTGGTATGAGTGTGTCCAAAGTGCGAGGGGATTTTGAGAGGGATCAATGGCAACATGTCTTTTACTGTAATAACTTTTTGTTGTTGTTTTTTGTTTTGTTTTTTTGGGGGTGCTGGGGATCGAACTCAGGGCCTCGTGCTTGCTAGGCAGGCGCTCTAACCACTGAACTAAACCCTCACTCCCCTTTGTTGTTGTTTTTTGAGACAGGGTCTTGCTAAGCACTTCAGGCCGGCCTTGAACTCACTATGTAGCCCAGGCTGGCCTCGAACTCCTGACAATCCTCCTGCCTCAGCCTCCCGAGTGCTGGGATTAGAGGTGCACGCCACCACACCGGATAATTTTTAAATTTCGGATGCATCATATTTTTAAAATCACACCTTATATAGGGATGACAGACAAATAATTTTCTTCTCGTCTCTCTGCTTCCCTATCTGTAAATGGAGGTCAGCAGCAACATCTGCTTCCTGGTATCATTGTGAAGAATAGATGGTTTAATGGACACAAGAAGCCAGTGGGAGCCCAGCTAACAAACGCTAACTGGATCCGTAATAGACACAACGTAATTCTACTCCTGTAGTGAGTGTTCGTATAGTGTGAGTGAGATCATGTTCCCCATCCGATTAGTACTTTACCTGGCTCCCACCTCGTTTGGGGCAAAAGCCATAGTCCCTACCCAGGCAAACAAAGCACTGTGTTATTTGCCCCATTCTGTCCTTGTCTTCCTTCATTCTCTTCCTCCAGCCTTGTCGACCTCCTTGCCGCACTCAGAGTCCTGCCCCAGGACCGTCGCACCTGCTGTGCCCCCACTGCTTAGATGTCCACAAGCTTGGGCCTTTCCTCTCCTTAAGGGCTTTGCTCAGAAGTTATCTTCTTGCTGAGACCTTCTATGCTGATTCTATCTAAAGTTTCAACTCCTTGATGCCCCCACCCCTTTATTGATTGATTGACTGGTGTTTTGGGGGACAGAGTCTCGCTATGTAGCCCAGACCGACCTCAAACTTGCAGCGATCCTCCTGCCTCAGCTTCCTGAGTGCTGGAATGATAGACATGCGCCATCACCACTGGCTCAACATGGGATATCTGTAATGTCTTGGTTTCTTTCTAGAATGCAAATTTCATGAGGGCACAGACATGGGTGTTTCGTGATTTATGACCTGTAGTGAATGCTCATGAAATTCTAAGGAATGGAGGATTCGATGTTTGCCAGGACAGTGGGGAGGGAGTTGCGCAGGGCCATGGCTGTGGCCCTCTCGCTCAATGCCACCATCTTGCCTTTGTCCCTTACCTTTGCTGTCCGTTGCTGGTAGGAGTTCTGGTTGATGGACCACTGCACGTTCATGGCTCTATGGGGGGCGCTGATCTGGACGTGGAGATCCTGGGTGCCCCCAAATGGCATCGCCTGGCTGAAGCGTGTCAGAGCTTCGAGGGTCACGACGGTGGTCTGGGGTCGGGAGGGACATAGAAGATCAGAACCGGGGACAGCGCCCGGCACCGCGAGGTCAGCACCGCGGACAGCGACCGCACGACCCGGGAGGTCAGCACCTCGGCCAGCGCCCCCATCCCCCGCCAACCCGGAGCCTCCGTCACCTGCGTGGACCCGAAGCCGCCTCCCAACTCCCGCTTCTCCAGCAGCCACTTGAGGATGCCTTCCGTCTGATTGTATAGACCCAGCTCCAGCTTCTGCATGAGTACGTAGGCCGTGGCCTCAACGGTGTACAGGGAGCTCTCGTCCGGCCCGCCCACTGGCCAGTGGGTTTTGTCTGGGAGAGAGACGCTCACCTGGTCACCCAGAGCTGCACCCACCCTGCAGACCTACCCCCATGTTCTCATCGGTGCTTTTCCTGTGGTACTGGGGACTGAACTCAGGGCCTTCACACCGAGCTACAGCCACAGCCCATTTTTTTCCTTTTTTCTTTTTGAGACTGTCTTGCTACGTTGCTAAGTTGCCCAGACCGGCTCACATTTGTGACCCTCCTGCCTTCCAGATTGCAGAAGTGACAGACACACGCCACTGTGCCTGGCTCATCTACTATCTTATTGAGCACCTACTTCACGGGAAACCCTTTGCTCAGGAAAAGTGGACTTTTCAGAATCACGATAGGAGGCAGGACTCTGATTATTTAGAGATGGGGGAATTGGGGTTCAGAAAATTTCCCTAATTTTTTTCTGTGCTGGAGATCAAACTCAAGGCCTTGTGTTTGCTAGGCAAGTGCTCTACCAAGAGTTCCCCTATCGCCAGATGACTATAATTCCAGCTACTGGGGAGACTGAGGCAGGGGGAGTTCAAATTCACAGTTAAAATAAAAAAGGGCTCAGTAATAGAGGACCACTGGGTTCCATCCCCATTAGCACTAAAACAAACAAACGGACAAGGGCTGGGGATTTAGCTCAGTGATTAGAGTGCTTGCCTTGCAAGCACAAGGCCCTGAGTTCGATCCCCGGCACCAAAAAAAAAAAAAAAAAAAAAAAAAAAAAAAAAAAAAAAAAAAAAAAAAAAAAGAAAAGCCGACAGACAAACAAACGGACAAAATAAAATAAAACTAGAAAGAATTCCTTCAAGTTCCTCTAATCTGCCATAAGCAAGTCTTCCTGATTCCACTTCCCTTGGCTTGGGGAAGGGGAAGTCAAACGATGGAGCCCTTGGGGATGACAAAGAGCAGGCCAGGGGGCCCTGAACCCTCTCGGTAACCCACATTTTACTGGGCATGGTGGGGCTGAGGCAGGAGGATCTCGAGTTCAAACCCAGTCTGGTCAAGTTAGAGACTTAGGGAGACCCCAAATAAACAGTTCAAAAAGGATTTCAGACCATGCCCCTCCCTGCCCTGGTGACAGAGTCCCGCACACCTACTAGGGCCGGCAAAGCTGTCCAGGCAATCGTTGGCATGGGGGCTGTTGCTGAGCGCCAGGGCATAGGATGCAGTGGCCACCGCAAAGGTTGTCTGAATGCTGTGGAGTTTTTGTTCCAGGAAACCCCGGGCTTTCTGGATGCTGCCATCCAAATCCTAAAGGGTCAGAGGGAGGAGGCTGGGAGTTAGAGGACCCAGAGGGACCTGGGGTCAGGGCTGTGCGAGGGCAGGGACCAAGCACCCAGTGCTCCCCGCCGCCCATGTGGGGCTCCTAGCAGGACCTTCTGGTCACACAGCTCCTTCCCCTCGTGCAGGGCGATCAGAACCAGCGCAGTGAGGGAGATGTCTGCCTCTGAGCCTTGGTAGCCACCCTGAAGACACGGAGCCACGCGTGTGAGCATGTTGGCGACACCTCCCGCCCTCCTGCCTGACCCCGCGGAACTCCAGGCGCTCAGCTCTAGGGGCGAGGTGGGTAAAAGGGGACCGGCCTGGGGGTGGCATCAGGAGCAGAAGCCAAGTGCCCCACAGCCGCTTCCGTTGAGGGGACAGAAGGTCAGAGAGGCAGGGCCTGTATCTTGCACATAAACAGCCAGCTCAGTGCTAAGGCTGCTCCGTAGTCCTCCCCTCCACCCTTGGGCCTGCGTGGATGGAACAGTGTCCCCCCAGGGCATGTTCGTCTGCAACTTCGGATCCCATTTGGAAACAGTCTCTTTGCTGATGTAAGAGATAAGAGGTTACACTGTGTCACTGTGGGCCCCAAATCCAAATGGTGTCCTTCTAAGAAGCCATGTGGCTGGGCGTGGTGGCACATGCCCGTCATCTCGGCACTCGGGAGGCTGAGGTAGGATTGCCACGAGTTTGAGGCCAGCCTGAACTACAGAGTGAGACCCTGTCTCAAAAAACGAAACAAACAACCAACACAAAAAACGAACAAAGAAGCCATGAGAAGGCATCCCAGGAAGACAGGGGGAGATGGAGGCAGAGATGGAAGTGATGTCACGTGAAGGCAGGAAGGCCAAGGGTTGCCACAACCAGTAGAAGCTGGGAAGAGGTGACAAAGATTACTCCCTGGGGATTTCAGAGGCAGTGTGTCTCTGCCAATGCCTTGAGTGTGGACTCCAAGCACCCACGTTGTTCCTCCAATAAGTCGGGTGATTTCCTGTCTCAGGTTCTTTGCACGTGTGTCCTCAGTTTGGGACTTTCTCTCTCCGTGTAACTTGGTCCCATGGACTTTGTGCAAGGATCATCCCCTCATGCAGCCTCCCAAAATGTCATCCCAATTATCTATTTTTTTTTTTGAGACAAAGTCTTGCTATGCAGCCCAGGGTGTCCTTGAACTTGAGATACTCCTGCCTCAGCCTCCTATGTGCTGGGATGACAGGTGTGCACTGCCACTCCCAGGTTGGGTCTTTTCTGCTCTCATCCTACCTGAGTTCGACATCAGCCCCTGGGGAAGACCCAGAGTCCGAGGGCAGCAGTCACCTGCATAGACCCCATGATCACAGGGCCCAGCTCCACAAAGTGCCCATCTTCTGCCTGTCGCCGGGAGATGAGCCACTGGGCTATGGCGCAAAGAGCCGGCAGCTCCAGCACCTTGGTCACCATGATGGGGTGGGCCATGGCGAAGATCCGGAACACGTAGCTGGTGAGCCTGTTGGGAGGAGGGGAGGGGTGACAGCGCAGGAGGGTGGCCAGGGGACTCTGGAACAGGCTCGTCGCACTCTGAGAGGTCTTGGCTGGGTGGGCGTGTGGCGCTGGTCACCCTCGCCTGCCCCTCCGAGGTCCTCACCAGGTGCTTCCTGGGCTGCCCTGGGTGACGCGGTAGGAGCCGTCACTGTTGCGGTGGGTCAGCATCTGGGTGTAGCCTGGGGAGATGGGGCATAGTTGGTGGGGACGCGGCCTGAGGGGATCAGCCATCATGAGTCCTGGGGTGGGGACAGGGACAGCACATCCGTGTGCACACTGCAGGAGGAGACCTGGGCCCGGGTGTAGGACAGAGGCTCCGGAGCCCAGGCTGCTTCAGGCACGGCCGCGGGGCCCTGCAGTGCAGTGCGTCTCAGGAAGCTGCCACCTGGGCTCTCTGGGGGCTGGGTTTGCCCGGGGGTCGAGGCTGAGTGGGGTCAGGGAAGGTGCGGTAGTTCAGGTGTCACCTGGTATATTTTAAGTATTGCTACATTTGTTTTTTTAGGCAATATCTTGCTAAATTGCCCAGAATGGCTTCAGATTTGGGATCCTCTTGCCTCAACCTCCCGAGTAGCTGAGATTACAGGTATGTGCTACCACATGAAGTAACTTCTTTCTTTCTTCCTTTCTTCCTTCCTTCCTTTTTCTTTCTTTTTCTTTCTTTCTTTCTTTCTTTCTTTCTTTCTTTCTTTCTTTCTTTCTTTCTTTCTTTCTTTCTTTCTCTCTCTCTCTCTCTCTCTCTCTCTTTTTCTCTCTCTCTCTCTCTCTCTTTCTTTTTTTGAGACAGGGTCTACCTATGTAGTCCAGACTGGCCTTGAACTCACAATAATCCTCCTGCCTCAGCCTCCTGAGTGCTGGGATTAGAGGCATGCACCACTATGCCCAAGTTTGTTTCTTTTCTTTGAGACAGGGTCTTGCTATGTAAGGGCTGGGGATTTAGCTCAGTGAGGGGGACAGTGTGTGGCTGTTACCTGGCTGGTTACTGCTTGAGACTGGGGCAGGGTTTGTGTCCAGACTAATGACCATGGAAGATTTAGAGCCAGGTTGTAAGTGGGGAGAGGATTGGGCGCATCATCTGGGGGCCTTCCGGGGTGTCCCCTGAGCCTGTGGGTCCCCGGAGGGTCCCGCCTCACCGCTGAACAGGTTCTTCAGCACCTGGCTGCGGTGCTCCACGCCGACCGCGCCCCACTGGCCTGTTGCGTCCAGGTACCCGGTCAGGATGACCGCAGGTGCCAAGCGGCTCAGCGTCTGCTCCGGGCAGCCGTCGGGCACCGTCAGCAGCGACGTCACTTCCGTGGCCGTCAGGCTCCCCAGGATGGTCTCGCCGAGAATGTCACCTGTCGGGTGGGCTGGCGGGGTCACCTGGGGAGTGGCCTGAGCCACCTGGCTCCCCGATGACCCCCCGATGGCCGCCCTGGCCCCTCCTGCACCTTGGACGCTGACGAAGACCTCGGCCTGCGTGCCGGGCACCTTGTCCCAGAACTCCCGGCGTGGCACCAGCTCTGTCTGGGTCCCACCTGAGTGCACACGGCCTTGGGTGACGAGCAGGCTGGGGGCTGGGGACATCAGGGTGCGCACAGCCCCTGGGGGACATTGGGCTGCCCACCTGGCAGGACCGCACCCTCCTCCCTGGCCCTGTGTGCCCCGCAAACCTTGGGGGTCCAGCAGGATGCTGTAGGACATTTGCTCGATGCGGCCCCCAGCCTGCGGGAAGAGGACACATCAGAAAGGCCCGCAGAGCACAGTCGCAGGGCAGCAGGGAGGCAGCAGTGTGGAGAGCACAGTCCAGCATCCGGGTAGCCGGATTCAAAGCAGCCCTGCAGCTTCCGAGCTGTGTGTCTTTGAGCAAATTCCTCAAATGCTCTGTGCCTCCCAGTTTTCACTTCTATAAAGTGGAGGGAGGGGTAACAGTGTTCCTATCTCGAAAATTTGTTCAGAGGGCTCATTGAATTGTTTTTGAGGTGCTGGGGATCAAGCATTGTAGCTCTACCACTGAGCTGCACCCCCAGCCCCATTTATCTATCTAGCTGTTTATTGGTTTTTTGAGACAGGGTCTCACTGTGTACCCAGGCTGGCCTCGCACTCGAGGTGATCCTCCTGTCTCAGGCTCCTGAGTGCTAGGATGAGAGGCGTGCGCCACCACGCCCAGCATCTACATTTTTAATCATCTGGAATTTAACGCAGCTTGGTGAGCGACACTGTGGGTCATTTCCACAGCTCTCTGACTAGTGCCTGTGTGCGATGATTAGCCTAATCCTCTAAAGGAGGAACTGGAGGCTCAGAGAAGTTCGGCAAGTTTCCAGGATCACACAGCAGTGAGAATATTTGAAACCAGGCTTGACTCTAAAGCTCCAAAGTGCGGGTTTCACTTCTCCCTCAAGCCAACCCATGCCTGACCTTCAAGGGCCCTCTCTTGCACCTCATCCCCCTTGGGGGCCCTGTTTGTTCATCCTGGACCCCCGAATCCTTCCACAACCACACAGTCCGGGCCCAGGGGAAACCCAGCTTGTCTACACCAGCGGTGAAGCCAGGGAGGTTCCCATTACCCGGACCAAGAGCGTCTTCTTCACGTGGTCCTGGACCCCGTAGCCCACGGCCTTGACCTCCACATCCACTTTGCCGGTCTCCAGGGGGACCAAGACGAAGGGCACCATCTTGGTGGACGTGGGGGGCACGACCAGCACCCGGCGGGACGGGGCTCCCGGCTGGGACGCGCTGCACAGTGGCTGCTTGTAGGGGAACTCCACGCGGACCTGGTGCGGGCGGGCAGGAGGTCCTGACACGGGGGCGGGACGCAGGCAGGCGCTGCCATGCCCAGTTCAAATTTAATTTGAAGAGCTGGTCTAACTAAGTTGCCTTGGCTATCCTCCAAATTGTGATCTTCCTGCCTCAGCCTCCCCAGTAGCCGGGGTTACAGATGTGCATCACCACGCCCGCCGGGTCTCTGCCTTTTTATGAGGCATACTGACTGCCATTTTGGTGGGGAGGGGAGGACGCAGGGCTTCACCTTGACATCGCGGTCCCTGAAATTGTAGAGCACGGCTTGGATCTGCACCTGCTCATTCCTGATCACGGAAGAGGGCAATTTAAGGTCCACGAAGAACGGTTTCACAACAGTCAGCTCAAAGGGGTCAGAGACACAGAACCCTGGGGCCGGAAGAGCATGGCGGCATAAGCAGAGGTCAACGTCCCGGGGCCGGATAGGGCCACCTCTCCCCCGCTCCCCCAGCACTGCGCTCCTTGGGGTCACCTCGTCCGTCCCTGAGGCTGACGGCCACAAACTGCCAGGTGGTGATGGAGTCGGGCACATGCGTGGAGATGGTGTGGTGGGCGAGGCCCCTGGAAGAGAGGACGCCCCGGATGGGGCTGTGGACTGAGACATCTATGGGAATGGTCAGTACTGGGGGTCACTTGATGGACATCATCACTAATGGGCCATTGTTTTGGAGGAGACCCTGGGATCTTTACCCTCATCTGGGTGGTTCTATCTTGGGTCTATCCTGAGGTTCAGTGTCAAAGCTGTGGTCATCGATTTTTTTTGTTTTTTTGTTTTTGTTTGTTTTGAGACAGGGTCTTGATATGTAGTTCAGGTTGGCTTTGAACTCACTACATAGCCCAGGCTGGCCTTGAGTTTGCAGTGATCCTCCTGCCTCAGCCTCCCAAGTGCTGGGATTACAGGCGTGTGCCACCATGAGCGGCTATGCTGTAGTCATTGTTTGTGATTGTTGGTTTTGCTTTTTCTCTGATACTGGGAATTGAACCCAGGGCCTCTGCACGGAACTACGTCCCCAGCCCTTCATTGTTTTTTATTTTGAGAGAGGGTCTCACCAAGTCATTTAGTTCCCCAGACTGGGTTCAAAATTATGATCCTCCTGCCTCAACCTCCCACAGTGCTGGGATCACAGGTGTTTGCCACCACATCCAGTTGTAGTGGTGAATCTTGATTGTGAATTTTGGCTTGAGAGATGCCTGGGAGATTAGTAAAGCAAACTTCTGGTTGTGCCTGGGTGGGTGATGGGGGTGTGACCTGAGAGACTCTATCTGGCCCCTTCCTCTCCAGCTCTTCTCTTGCTCTCTGCCTCCTGGCTGCCACGGGGTGAGCAGCTCTCCTCTGCCAAGTCCTTCTGCCATGACATCTCTGCCTTGGAGCAGCTAACCATGGACTGAGCCCTCTGAAACTGTAAGCCAAGCTGAGCCTGTCCTTCAAATTGTGAGTGTCAGGTATTGTGTCCCAGCAATGGAAAGCTGTCTAGTACACTGTTTGTGATTAGTGCCTGCTGAAGATCAGATGGGTTGGGGACCAGAGGCCAGCATGGTGGCTGTCATTCCTACCCTGGTGCACTTTTTGGCAGAGTGAACATTCTCCACAGCCAGCTCTCAGGGAAAAAGGTCCGGACAGGCATGTCATCCAAGAAGATGTCATCAAAGTCATCATCTTCATCAGCTGCACATAAAAAAGTGGATGTAGGATGGTTTTTACTTCATGTCTCTCCCAGTTCTCTACAGACTCCTTGGTGAGGTCCTCCCCTCTTCCCAGATGGCCCATGTCACCCCTTACCCTGTCCCATGATACATCAGTGGGGCCCCCACCCTATACCCCTTGCTGTGGCCCCCTCACTTGTCCCTAGAATCAGCTGCTCCTCCCGGGCCTCCCGTGTCAGGGTCTCAGAGAGACGGCAGCAGTCTAGGAAAGCGGCTATGCAGGCTGGACCATGGCGGACATGTCTGGTCCTCTCCTCACAGGGCAGCCCTATTGGACTCTCCCGTAGCCCAGCCTCGCAGCACTTTTGCTCCAAAGCAGTCTTGAACTTGTTCACTGTGGGCCAGAGTTCAAGGAGGAGAGGAAGGGTTGGGCGGGAAGTAAGGAAGCCGGGACCATCCACCTTACTGCCACATGCATCTTGCTCCTTAGCCACAACTATGTGGCAGACACTGTGCCTCATGCCTCTAACTTTCTCCCCAAAGACTCATTTTAAGCCCATAGGGTGAATTCTGTTGAAGAAACTGAGTTACAGAGAGGTGAATTCACTTGTCCAGGGTCACGCAGTTCCCAAGTGGCAGAGCAGGGACTAGAATCCTTGCTTTAATACCACTCATCTCCCTGATTCCAGGCTCAAATTTTGTTCTTCCCCGAGTCTTGGGAATGGCTGGATTGTTGGCAATTGTCCATCAGCACTCAGAAATTGCTACTTCTTTGATCTACATTTGCTCTTGTAGCACAGAGGGTAGATGTTTTAAAACTATACTACCAGCCTCCCTTGCAGCTAGACTCCTGGTTGGAATTAGATCCAGCCTTAGTGATGCTCTTATGTAAGACTTGGAGGCGGGAGAGAAGCAGAAACCATTGTTCCTGCAACACTTTTAGCTGACAGGTGTATTCTAAGTCAGTGGGTGTGTTTGTAGTAGTGCAATTCCATGTTCCAATATCTACCTACTGGAAGTAGGTGATTGCATCAGTTACAAAAACTGTGATTGCATCAGTTACAAAAACTAAAATGGAGTGATCTTGAAACGCAGAAAACAGCCTCTCAACTTCCATCCCTATATCCCTTATTTTTTAATTTTTGTGGTTTTTTGGGGAGCGTGCTGGGGATCGAACTCAGGACCTTGCACTTGCTAGGCAAGCACTATACCACTGAGCTAAATCCTCAACCCCTAGTTTTTCATTTTTTTGAGACAGGATCTCGCTAAGTTTCCCAGGCTGGCCTCAAACTTGCAACCCCCCTGCCTCAGCTTTCCAAGTGCTGGAATTACAGTCATGGGTCACCATGCCTGTTTCTATATCCCTTCTAATGATTCTGTAAGCATGAAACTTCCAATTAAATCTCTCTCTGCTTGAAATACCTAGAGTGACTTTAGCTCCTTATTCTTAGGTCAGATGGATACAGTAAGTTGGAAACCCAAGAGGGGCACAGCCAGATTTCGCTCTGACCTGCATTCCTCTTGGTCTCCATTGTCTTCAGGGAGCGGTGGTGGCGGTGGCTGCGGGTGGAACTCTGGGGACAGCGCCATTCTGGGAGTGAGAGGCAAGGATGAGAGAAAAGTCATCAAGATTACTAATAACATTCCAGACGATGTTTGTTTGGTGTTTTCCATATGCCCAGGGCTTTTGGTGCATCATATTTCACCCAGCAGCTTCCCATATTTCATCTAAAAGCTGGGCCATCTTCAGTAAGTCACTTAACCTCTCTGGGAATTAATTTCTTCAGCAATGTAAAACAGGCATAAGCATGGTTCTATCGTTGAGGTCATGCACATAAAAACACTTAGAGGGCCAGACATAGTGGTGCATAGTACTTTGGGAGGCTGAGGCAGGAGGATCACAAGTTTGAGCCCAACCTGGAGAATGTAGTGACTTAATGAGACCCTGACAGTCAAATCAATCAATGGACTGGGGATGTAGCTCAGTGTCAAGGCCTTGGGTTCAATTTCCAGTACTGCAAACAAACAAACAAGTGCCAACTAAAACACAAAACACAAAACACAACCACCAGAAACTTAGACGGGTTGAAAGTGTAGCTCAGTAGTAGAGCACTTGCCTAGCATGGACAAGGCCCTAGCTTCCATCCCCAACACCATACAAAAAAATACTTCACCCAAAGTCCAACATATAGTAACAAAAACTGTTACTAATATTACTATTCACAGCTGAGAGAAGACAGTCCTAGTTGTCAGCGCTATCCATTCTCCACCCCATCTATGGCAACTAAACCTCCATCTTTTATATTCCTCTCAGAATAAAGACTATATTTCCCAGACTCCTTTGGACTTAGGTGCAGTCATGTGACTGAGCTCTGAACAATGGGATGTGAAAAAAGAGCCTGTCTCTTTCCTCTTCCCATCGTCCTCTTCCTGGCATGAGGTCAGGGAAAGCCCCCATCTTGGAATATAGCAGAACCACAAGGTGGAAGGGGCCTGAGTCCCAGGAGTGAGAGAGAAATCATCTTCCTCCTTGTTTAAGCTTCTATTGGGTGCATCTCTGATACACATAGCTAAATCTATACTTAAGCTACACACGGTAAGGTGCTTCTATTTTTTTTTTTTTTTGGTGGTGCCGGGGATCGAACTCAGGCCCTTGTGCTTACAAGGCAAGCACTCTAATCACTGAGCTAAATCCCCAGCTCCCTAAGGTGCTTCTATTGTCACAGTTTGAATCCTCTTATTTGAAATGCTTGGCACAAAGTGTTTGAGATTTCAGAACTTTTCAGATTTTGGAACATTTGGATTGATTTTTACTTTTTGAGCATCCCTAACCTGAAAATCTGAAATCTGATTTGTCCCATCGCCTGACACTTTTGAGTATAATACTGGTGTTCAACATTTTTCAGAATTCAGTGCATTTCGGAGTTTGATTTCTGGCTTAGGGATGCCCGAATTGTCTATCCACCGTCATTCCGCCTCCTGCCTCTTCTCCCCCTCTATTATTATTATTATTATTATTATTTTGGTGATATTGGAGATTGAACCAGGGGTGTTGTGTCACTGGGCTACCTCTCCAGCCTTTTATATTTTATTTTGAGACACTGTATTACTAAATTGTTATGGTTTGTGTCTAGATGTCCCCCCAAAGCCTCGTGTGGTAAGAGGTAGCTGGATCTAGAGTGTGTGATTACTAAATTAGACCACTGAGTGGTTTGGCATGTTCTGCTGGGATCAAGGATGCGACGCTAGGATTAAGGGTATTAGGATTAAGGGTGGGAGTACTGCCCACCCTAAAGCCAGGCAGCCTGGATAAAATATAAAATACAGGAAGGAGCTGGTTAGTCCTCTTGCTTGATTCCTTGCTCACTGGCTGCCTTCTGCCTGTCTGCCAGGCCGCCCTGCCTCGGACCCAGCTGACTGTGGACTGAAACCTCTACAGACTGTGAGCCAAATAAACCTCCCTTCCCCTCACTTTGGGTGACGGGCATTTTGTCCCAGCAACAAGAAAACTAAGACATAAGTCACTCAAGCTGTCTTTGTACATGCAATCCTCCTGCCTCAGCCTCTCAAGTAGCTGGGGTAACAAGTGTGCATCACACCTGGCAGTGTCTCTATTTTATGGATGAAGAAATCGAGGCTCCAGGAGAACATAGGAGTGGCCCGTGATGAGGGCAGGGTGTGGACGTGGACCCGATTGACACCCGCCGCCCTGCTCATACCTGAGCTGGCCCGGGTGCTCATGCCTGTGCTGATCATCATGTCCAGCCCCGCGTCCTTGAACACTGCGAGTCTGTCCTTGCCGCTGCCTGCTGTGCACCCAACATCGTGTTCCTCCACGACATCCCAGACCTGCAGGGTAAAGAGCAGCCTGGACTTGGGGCCCGTCTGAGCCTTCAGGGACCAAGCGGCGGCCTAGAGTTTCAGACTCTACTAGCAACTCTCACACCTTGTCTGTTTTTGAGTTCTTACCACCTTTCTCCCAGTTATTATGCCAAGAACAACCTTCCTGGTTCCTCCCAACCGTGAGTGCTGGCCTGCTCATAGCTGAACAAGCTAACATCCGTGGGTGACTTCTTTTTTATTTTTATTTTTTCTTTCTTGTGGTATTGGGGATTGAACCCAGGACCTTTGCACTGAGCTACATCCCCAGCACTTAAAAAAATTTTTTTTTGAGACAAGGTATTGCAAAGTGGCTAAGTGACCCAGGCTGGCCTCAGACTTGTGATCCTCCTGCCTCAGCCTCCCTAGTGTTAAGGTTACAGGTGTGCACACCATGCCTGACTCTCACCTTCTTCTGAGTGAGCTTGTGTTTGCTGTTCAGAGCATAGATGGCCTTGTCCACCGCCACCAGCCCCACGGCTGCCTCTGAGTCGCCCGTCACCTTCAATTCCACTTGGCTGTTGGGTTCCAGAGTCTGTACAGACCCTTCATCCTTCAAGCCAACCTTCAGCTGAGATAAGAAAGACACATTGCAAATGTCACTTTTAGGTTCCTGCTCTCCACTGCTCTGCTGACAGTGTCATTTATTTGAATCCTGCATTTTCACAACCTGTGTCGAGCTTTATTATTATTATTATTAATACTGGGGATAAAGTCCAGGGCCTCCAAACCGAGCTACATCCACAACCCTTCTATTTTTTATTTTGAGACAGGGTCTCGCTAAGTTGCCCAGGCTGGCCTCAAACTTGCGATCCTCCCGCCTCAGCCTCCAGAGTAGCGGGCATGGCCGACGCACACCGCTGCGCCCAGCGTGGAGTGTCTGACGGTGGTGAGGATTCTAACTCACCGTCCCCATGCATCTGTCATTGACGTCAATCCAGATGGAATCGGCCACCAGCTCCGGGTCCCGGCTTATTCCCTTGGGCAGTAAGTAAAAGGCCACGATGCGGAAGGAGGGCAGCATCTCCGGGGTCACGTCGATGATGGCTGAGGTGTAGACGCTGCCCGAGCCTTTCAACTGCTGTTTGGCGCTGACAATCTGACCTTTACTCAGGACCTTGGACGTGGGGGACCGCAGAGGTGAGGAGAGTGGGGAGCGCCGCCCTGGAAGTGATCCCGCCCAGCAGTGGCCACCTGGCCCTTCGCCCACCCAGATGGCTTCCGCCCGCCTGCGCAGGCAGCCGAGGCCATTGGCAGAGTACGGCTTGGCGCGGGCCGGTCCCGCCCTCACCAGGATGGTGAAGTGGCTGATCTGCTCCTTGGCCTCCGAGTCCCGATGTCTCGAGTTGAGGCTCAGCTGGATGCTGCTGCCAACGTCCGTGACCCCCGTCTTGACCTCGATGTGCAGAAAGTTTCCTGACTTGTCCTGAGTCGTGTAGGGCTGAGCTGTCATGGTGGCTGACGCCTTGGGCCAGACGGAATCATCCGTCTCCACCTGGGGAGAGGGGCGGGCGGGTCACCTTCCACCCGTCTGGTCCCCGCAGTCCCCGACCGACCCGGCTGTCCTTTCCAGGAGGAGTTGCTACCAAGACGGGGAGCTCTTTCAGATCCGTTTCCGTGTTGATGGTCAGGGTGGCCACCCCGTTGTCTAAGGTGTACACTCTTTGGTTTTGGCAGTGGACGAGGACTCTGGCGGCTGGGGACCCGTCAGGATTTGAGACCAAGACCTGGGGTGGAATGTGGAGTGAGATGAAGGACGAGACCTGAGCGTAGCCTAGAGTGAGGGGTGGAAACTGAGAAGACCAACTGGAGAGGCCTGCCTTGTACAGCCGTTCAAGTGGTGCACTGAACAACACCACATTCACCATTCTTATAGGAGTGTTTGGGGATGGGACCCTGTAGAATTTTGCAGTATGCAACCCTGGGTGTTGGCATGCTGTGTGGAGTGAGAAGACTGGGTGTGCAGAGGGGGAGAGCTTGGGGGGAACTTGGAGTAGGATTTGTAGCCGCTTTCTTTTTTTTTTTTTTGTAGTGGGGATCGAACTCAGGGCCTTGTACTTGGAAGGTGAGCACTCTGAGCACTGAGCTAAATCCCCAGCCCCTGTAGCCTTCTTAACACCCAGCGGGCATCTCCAAGTTTGGAATGAGCTGGGAAGGCCATCTTGGGTTTAGTTTGAGGAATGGAGTGGGCCCAACTTTCTGAGGAGCTGGGTCCAGTTGGGCCCAGTGTGGCTTTTGTCTTGCAGGGTCTGTTTTGGGAGCGGGTTGTGGGCTCCCAGGTAGGGTGAGCCCGGGCTGACCCGGAAGTGGAAAGGCATCCCCGGCTTGAAGTACTGCGGCGTCCTGGTGAAGCGGACACTGTACGGCGTCTCCACGATTCTCACCCCTGAGGTCTCTGCCGGGACCATCTCGCCCCCTGGGGAGACAGGAACCCGTGTGGGCTGAGAAGGGTTAGGGACCCCGTGAGGTGGAGGCCGAGGAGGACAGTCACATGATTCCTCCTGAGGGTCCCCGCCCGGGTCTCTGTGTGGGGACAGGCAGGGGCACAGCCTGAGGTCCCACTGGCTGGGTGTCTGGGTTGTGCACTGTGGGAGGTGGCACCTGAGGAGAACACGGTGACATTGACAAAGATGGAGGCCCCCACCGAGTCATTGTGTGGGTCCTGGAACACCTCCAGGAGCTGGTCCTTGTGCAGGGAGACGTGGCCCAGGCCACCTGAGATCTGTTTTTAGAGCAGGGGAGAGGAAGGGCAATGGGCCTTGCTAAGTCCTAAGTTGCCGGGCTGGGGATGAGCTTGTGATCTTCCTGCCTCAGCCTCCCAGGTGCTGGGGTTGCAGGTGTGTGCCCACGCCCGGCTGGGACATAGTTTCTTGCGGAAGGATGGAGGCCTGGGGCATAGAGGAGACAGGGGAGGGGTTGGGACCCGGTCACCTCCACCCGCTGCACGGAGTTCTGGATGGGGACGCGGCGGGAACCTTTCTTCACTCCGAAGATGGCCAGCACGTGTCCGTCCACTGGCTTGTTGAACATGTACCTGGGGACAGAGGCCACCTCACTGGCTGGGAAGCGCCACACGACCTAGAGGTGACAGCTGTGTCCCACAGAGTCGTGATGGGTTACAGGAGGGGCTGTGCAACCTCAAAGATGGCAGAGGCAGCCTGACAGCCACGGGGAGCCACAGAGAAGCCTGGATGACCAATAAGGTGGGAGAGTGGCCTGGCCAATCTTGACAGGGAGCAGGGGTGGCCTGTCAGTGTGGCCCGTGCAGCCTCACAGAGCCACGGCAACGGCCGCCCATGGACACCTCCTGATGCAAAAGTTCTACCGCGGGGCCTTTCGGAGGTGGCCCAGACCGGGACACAGCTGATGACACAAGACACAGCACAGTTCCAGGAGGTAGACATGGTGGCCGGCGTGGCCTCGGGGACTGGAATAGACGGGCTGTACCGTCTTGCTGTGGTCCACACGGTCATACAACCTCATGGGTCACCCTAGGTGACCCGGACGTGCTGTGGGTGGCAGGAGCGTGTCCCTGCTCCCTGAAGGAGTGTCCCAGTTCTCTCCACCCATTCAGTTTCTTGGGGTCCCCTGTCCTCTGCCAGGACTGTGGGCGACGGACCCTCACCGGGCTTGGATGTCAACACCCAGCGCCACCTCGTTGAAGTAAAAGAAGGTCTTGTTTGGTGTCAGCTGGACCTCAAAGGACGGGAGTGCTGGGCGGGGTGGAGATACGGCGTCCTCAGAATTCCATCCCCTTCCTGTCGCCTCCCCTCCCGCCTGGTCCCTGCGTGCTGCCCTGCTGCCTGCCCCTCCTCCTCACCGTACTCCTTCACGTCAAAGGCGGCCTTGAACTTCTGCTGGCCTCCCGTTTGGTAGCTGGCTTCGATGGTCCAGGTCCCCAGGCTGAGTCACACAGCGTTAAGAGGGGTGGACACTCGGTGGCCTCCCACGCCCCTCCCCCCGCTCCCCGCAGGGCACCTGACAAGCTCGGGGAGGTAGAAGGAGTTGGCGTAGTGTCCGTTCCTGACCATCAGGCTCTGGCTGGTGACCGTGACGCCCTCTGGGTTCTGCGGGGACAGGGGCCTGGTCGGGCGCGGTGCTCTGGGAGGGACCTCAAGCCTTCTGCACACAACTCTGCCCTCGTGCCTGAGAGACACCTGCGTCCCCACTGGGGGAGGCTACCTTGATATCCAGCATAAACGGCCGGGACACGGGGTCCATCTTGTGGTTCACGGCGAAGATTCGGTACTGAACTGGAGGAGACAGAAGACCGTGTGTAGACGGAGGGAGGGAGGGCGGGAGGGAGCGAGATTGCAGCGATGGGGATGGGGGATCTTTTTTATTTGTGGAACTAGGGATGGAACCCAGGGCCTTTTCACTGAGCTACATCCCTAGCCTTTTTTGGAGGGTCGGGTGCTGGGAATTGAACTCAGGGCCTTGCACTTGCCAGGCAAGTGCTCTACTGCTGAGCTAAATCCCCAACTCCCACCCCAGCCCTTTTTAAATTTTTTATTTTGAGACAGGGTCTTGAGAAGTCCCAAAGTTGCAAAGGCTGGGCCTGAATTTGCAACCCTCCTGCCTCAGCCTCCCAGAGTGCTGGGATTTCAGGTGTGTGCTGCCATGTCTGGTTAGGAGGAGGGGTCTCTAGGCTCCTGGGCAGAGGAGGGAGGTGGAGGAGGTTTTGAGGCACAGGAACAGATTTGACACTGGGGGTAAGGGTTAGCACCGCCCCAGGCTGAGCGCTCTGGGGTGTACCCGAGTTCTCAGGCGTGTAGATGGGCTTATCCGTCTGGATGAAGATGTAGCCAGCATGGGGGGCAACCAGAACCATCTTCTCCATGAACGAGGAGTACGAGGTGGGCACCCAGTTTGCCCGGATGACGACATATTGCTGTCCTGGTTTTCGGGGGTCTATCAGACTTTTGGGAACCTGGGGAGAGAAGCCCACATTCCTCAGGTTCTTCTGGGGCCTCACTTCTTGTTGGGAGTGGGAGCAATACCTTGGGCCAGATCTTGGAGATGCAACTGAATGGGGGCAAGGTCACCATGGACAGCTGTGCAAGTTGCTCACTGCACAAGGGCACTTAGCCAGGGGAGGAAGAAAATCCAGTTCACGCCCAGCTTCCCAAAACACCAGCAGAGGGCGCCTTTTATAATATGGGCAGAGGCAGCACAGCGCTAGAGTTGGGCTGTGGGGACTTTGGATTTCTTTTTTCTTTTCTTTTTTTTTTTTTTTTTGGTGCTGGGGATCGAACTCAGGGACTTGTGCTTGCAAGGCAAGCACTGTAACCACTGAGCTAAAGCCCCAGCCGCAGGACTTTGGATTTCTAAATGGACAGGACATCCAGCCCTACCCTGACTCCCCGCAGGGTCTGCCGTCTCTATCCATCCTGCTGCCCCACAGCCTCCTCTGCGGCCACCCGCCCGGCCTGTCACCCACCGTGAGAGGCATCTGGACCATAAAGTCATTTTCTGGTGACAGGACCAGCTGTCTCCTGGTTACCACCGTCTTCCGGAAGGGGAAGTCCCACGCGGTGACATTCACGTGGACGGGTGCCTGGAGGGGTTGCCTGGAGTCCGAGTGGGCCTGGACGTGGAGGGTCTCGGGGCTGCCGACCCTCAGGACTCGGGGTGTCACCAGGATGAACCTGCCGGGGGTCGGACATGGGGGCATGAGGGACTCCAGGCTGTGAACAGAAGTCAGGTGTGCAGGGAGCTACCGGAGTCCCCGTCCCCCAGATGGGACTCACAGCGGCTCGGCCTGGGCCAGGCGCCCCCCCAGGGCCATCAAGAGGAGGCCCAGGGCCCAGGGCGTGTCCATGGCTGTGGGAGGCTGCAGGTCTGTCCCCTGTGCCCCGGCCCTGGACTGTTATCCTTGGCTGGTCCCGGCCAGGTTAATACCTAAACGGTGGGGGAGGGAATTCCCATAAACCCAGCCGGAGGGGATGGGGCTGCTCTTCCTTCTCAGCCCTGCCTCCCAGGGGGGCTGGGGACAGTGGCCTTGGGATGTGGCCCAGCAACCTTCCTGGGGACCAGGCAGGAGGAGGCGGCTGCCCCTGAAGCCCCAGGGTCTTGCGTAAGGACCTGGGTGGTGCGGGGCCTAGTTGAAATTAGCTGCTCCCTCTGGGCCCAGGTTCCTACCTCTGCCCTTGCGGAACTACCCAAAACTTCCTGGATACGAGGCGTGATCAAAATATACAATGACAGTTTATTTATTTATTCATTTATTTATTTATTTATTTATTTTTAGCAGTGGTAAAGTTTACTTAAAAGGCCAAATGGAGATCAGGAGAGAAACTGGCTCTGCCAAATAAAGGACAAAGTAGAAAAAAATAAAAAGTAAAATAAAAATTCATACCACATCTGAGAGACGTGGTACGGGCTATCATGGAAAGATACAATGGCCAAAAAAATTTTTTTGAGACCAGGTGGGCCTTGAACTCACGGCAATCCTCCCGCTTCAGCCTCCTGACTGCTGGGATTACAGATGTCTGCCACCACGCCCGGCTAACTGCGATACTTTTAAAAAACAATATTCATCATATTTTTCCACCCCCCGCATAGCGGCTCCGACAGCGTGGAGCACACATTTCACGCCCATTTCCCAGTCCCGGGCACAAGCAGATGACACGCACTGAGGCTCGTGGCCCCAGCACCCACCACAGTCAGCCTTTCAGAGAAATACTGGGTGGAAGGCTCTGCTGGCTTCCCGTCTGTCTTCGCCCGGCGTGCTCGGGCGGGATTCCCCGCTCTCGCAGGAGACAGCAGCCTTGGTAAACTGCATTATCCATTGTTGCAGAGTCGCCCCAGCCTCCCTTCCCAGCAAGCCAATTATCCGCTTTAAACCAGGGAAGGAATTGCGTCATCTCTGGAGCATTCGTGCAAGAATTCCTCTGTCCCTGGATCATTCGTGATGGCTGCTAAAGATGCTGCTTAGGAGGCTTCGCGGTGTCTGCAGCCGGGGTGACACACTTGCATCTGAGGTCACCCCTGCCAGGCTCAGGGATGCAGGGCCTCCGGTCCCCTAAACAGTGGCAATATGCACTTACCTGACAGAGAATTCTTAGGCATCTGCTATGAGCCTGGATTGACTTAGCGTGCTGGGGACATGGCCGCGGGCACAGCAGACAAAACTGCTGCCTGCGTGGGTGGACTTTTACTGGAAATGTACTGAAAGCCTAAAGTTGCCGGGTACAGTGGTACACGCCTATCATCCTAGCTACTTGGGAGGCTGAGGCAGGAGGATCGCAAGTTTGAGGCCACCCTGGGCAATTCAGTGACTCGGTGAGACCCTGTCTCAAAATTAAAAAATAAAAAGTGTTGGGGATGTGGTTCAGTGCAAAGGCCTAGTTCAGTCCCTAGTACCGCCCACCCCCACGGCCCAAGGTCCGTCTTCTCCTTGAGTCTCACAGCTTTCTGTAAATTGGGGCTCAATCCAAACCATTTTTGAGGTTCCTTTTTCAAGTTTTTTGATACAGTGTCTCCCTATGTAGCCCAGGCTGGCCTCGAACTCGTGGTAAATCCTTCTGCCTCAGCCTCCTGGGTGCTGAGAATTACAAGTGTGTACCACCACACCTGGCTAGAGGGCAACAGAAAATCAGACCTGTCTTCAGATTTCATTTTTTTGTAATAGTAGAGATTGATATTGGAGGTGCTCTACTACTGAGCTACAATCCAATCCATTTTGTTACTTATTTATTTTTTTATTTTGAAGCAGGCTTGCTAAGTTGTTAAGTTGCCCAGGCAGGGCTCAAACTTGAGATCCTCTTGCCTCAGCCTCCCGAGTACCTAGTATTACAGGGGTGCACCACCACATCTGGGCGGGCCTCTCTTTTAATTTTCTCCACCATCTAATGAATTGAGGATCATCCTTGGCCCCCATTTTGCAGATGAGCAAAACCGAGGCCCAGGAAGACTGAAGAACTCCTGCCCCAAGATGTACACCTGAGAAACCAAGGCACAGAGAGGTCTTGCTCAGGGCCACAGTAGTGAGAGCTCTGAGCTCCTGAGCCAGGAGCGGGGAGTAAGAGGTCGGCAGAGTAGCTGTGGGCTGCACCCACATCCAGCTCCGGGTGGGCGCAGGCCCTAGCCTGGCCCGCACTCACTGCTGCTGATCGCCTCCACTTGGCGCTTCTCGCTCTTGGACACGAGAGGGCGCCCGCGAGCCGCCGGCCGCCGGGAGCGCGCTCGGCCCCGCCCGCAGGAATGCGTTGCGGGGGCGGTTCCTGGTCTCGCGCCCGGGCGGCTGTGCGGCCGCCGGCGCGGCCCGGGCGGGGTGTGCGCGGGGCTCGGCGCCCGGCGCTTCCTAGGAAAGGCGGGCAGCGCGCAGGAGGCCAAGGAGCGCTGCAGTGCGGCACAGCGCTTGATAGGACTTTCCCAACCACGCTCCCGGTTTCTTTTGCTTTTTTCTGCCACACTGGAGTGAACCCAGGGCCTTTGCCCTGAGCTCCATCTCCAGCCCTTTTTTATTCAGAGATAGGTCACTGAGTCGCTAAGTTGCCCAGGCTAGCCTTGAACTTGCCATTCTCCTGCCTCAGCCTCCCAGAGTGCTGGGGGAACAGGCGTGGGCCACCTTGCCTGTAATCCCAGCACTCCGGGAGGCTGAGGCAGGAGGATCCCAGGTTTGAGTCCAGTCTGAGCAACTCAGTGAGACTCTGTCTCACAGTAAAAAATAAAAAGGGCTGGATATGTAGCTTAGCGCAAAGGTCTTGGGTTCAATCTTCAGTCCTGGAAAAAACAAAGTTGCTAAAATTTAACAATAAAATTCAACAAGCCAGTAGAATACCAATTAGGCAAAGGTATGCTATCAAAATGTCCACACAAATGAAACACAAAAGTTTCTATGATATTTGAAGGTTCAGCTTCATTCCTAATAAGACAAACACAAGTTAAAACCACAGTGAGATTAAAAAAATTTTTTCTTTTTTGAGGCAGGGTCTCACTATGTAGTTCAGGCTGGCCTTGGACTTGCTATGGAGCCCAAGGTGGCCTCGAACTCTCAGTGATCCTCCTGCCTCAGCCTCCCAGTACTGGGCCGACAGGAGTGCACCACCATGCCTGGCCGAGATACCGCTTTGGATCCAGTAGGCTTGCGTAGGCGTAGAGGGCTGACAACAGTGTGTGGCTGGGGGTGTAGGACATTGGGCCTGTGGGTCGAGGGTGACCGCAACACTGTTGATAAGAATCGGGAACGCAGGGAGGCACACCAAGGGCCCTCCTTCCCCACGATGGATGCTGTGCACACGCAGTATTTCTGTGTAAAACAAGACCCGGAGGAAGCCAGATAGCCCTCAGGAGTGGACCGGTTTGATAAATCACTGTTCATCGGCCACCAGAATGGATTGCAGCTTTGCCAAAGAATGAGCGTCTCTGAGCTGACAGAGAAAACCCTCCAAGGTACAGATTTCAAAAGAGGACCTGAAGTTCAAAATATGTGTATGGTATCTGCTTTCGGTCAAAAAAGAATATGCTGTTATTTTCCCTATCTGCTTGTTTTAAAAATTATGATAGAACATGCCATAAAATAAACTTTACCACTTTAACCATTTAAACTTTTTCTTTGGTTTTGTTATTTTAATTTTTGTGGCGCTGAGAAGCTAGGGCCTCACATAGTCTGCTGAGCTACACCCCTAGCCTCTTGGACACAGGGTTTTGCTAAGCCACTTAGTAGCCCAGGCTGGGCTGGAACTTGTGATACTCTTGCCTCAGCCTCCCGGGTGCTGGGCTCACGGGCATGCACTACCATGCCCTACAGTTCTGGATACACTTAATAGGTCAAGTAAACAGCATATTCTGATAGGTTAACTTCAAGGTTGGAAAACAAAAAGAGGCCGGGTGTGGTGGCGCGTGTCTGTCATCCCAGCACTTGGGAGGCTGAGGCAAGAGGATCGCCACAAGTTCGAGGCCAGCCTGGAGTACATAGTGAGTTCAAGCCAGCATAAACTACACAGTGACACTCTGTCTAAAAAAAAAAAAGGCTGGGGCTGTACTAGAACGTGTGTTTAGCGTGCTCTGTTGGGGGAGGGAGCTGTGAGATGCTGAGGAGCTTGGACGGGAACTCGAGATGACTCTGGCCTCAGCCCCGGGAAGGAGGCCTTATCTTTGCTGAGTGGGTGGAGGGCTGTGGTGGGTACTCTGTTCCAGAGCCCAGAGTCATCTGCCTGTGGCCGCATTTTGGGCACACCAGGCAGTCTCCCCGCCAGCCCTGGTGTCCGGCCGGAGTGTAAGGGCAGCGCTCCCTCCCGCCCGTGGTCATAGTCACCACGTGGAGTTGCGTTGGGAAGAATCTTGCATGTACAACAGGAGTTGACTCAGGGTGATTTAAGCAACAGAGGAATTCACAGGCGGGTTCAGGGGTTTGGGCATCACCAGCCTTGGGAAACCGACGACCGGAAGCAGACAGGAATGCCAGAGAATGGAAAAATCTTGCTTGAATCATGCGCCCACGTGCATATCCATGTTTATAGCAGCACCACTCATATTAGCAATACTTTGGAAGCAGCCTTTGCATCCTTCAAGAGATGAATGGAAAACTGCAATGTAGTTATACACAGTGGAGTACTACTCTGCCATGAAGGAAAAACTTCAGTCATTTGTCGGAAAATGGATGCACCTTGAGACCGTATGTTTAAGTGAAATAAATCAGACACACAAGCTTAAATATCACATGGCTTCTCTTATATGAGAAACCCAAAGTAGAGATAAATTGCATAGCAAAATAGAAGATAGAGAATAGGAAACAAGGAGATAGACCTTTTGCAAATGGGAAGGGGACCAAGAGGTGGAGGGGAGAGAAGAGGGGAGCAAGAGAATGTAAAAGGAAATTTAGATGTGTCCATGGACCAACTCCCCATGAGGAATGTGATCATCATGTACTACAAATATGTCCTAAGAAAAACTAAATTGAAAAACAAAATAAAAAAAATAGAAACTGACACTGTGCCTTGGACCTTTAGAACTCTAAGCTAAACAAACCTCTCTTCTTCACAAGTGCCCCAGCATTGGGTATTTTGTTATAGCAACAGAGACTGTATCATCCCTGAGAAAAACCAGGGCATGTAGCCCCAGGACCCTGAGCTGCCCCTCTTTCTGTGCCCCAAACTCTTGCCAAGTTAGGGGGACACTACCTGCCGGCATGCACTCCACCCCCAGCCCTTTTCATTTTTTATTTTGAGACAGGATCTCATTAAATTGTTAAATTGCCCAGGTCGACCTCAAACTTGCAATCCTCCTGCCTCAGCCTCCCAGAGTGCTGGGATTACAAGCATGTACCACCACACCCAGCACTACTGATGTTTTAAACCTTCTTTCTCACACACCATCTCCAGGTATTTTCTTCAGTTTCTGCTCAGCCTACAGTACTGCGCAGCACACCGGGGCTGTGAACGAGACAGAAATGTACTAAGGAAGCTGGGATGCTTGGTCACTCCTACCATCCCAGCACTCGGGAGGCTGAGGCAGGAGGATTGCCATGAGTTTGAGGTCAGCCTGGACTACACAGTGAGTTCAAGGCCAGCCTGAACTACATAGTGAGACTCTGTCTCAAAAAAAACAAACAAAAATATTTTAATAGAGCCTCCCAGTGGTAGAACTCCGCACAACTGAAGCCAAGGACAAGAAAACTGGGTACAGTAACTCAGAAGATGAACTCCTAGAGCAGTCATGGAGGCCTACTGTTGTTTTTAAAAATCGATTGAAGTTTTATGAAGCTATAATTCACCATTAATTTTCACCACATCTCTCGCCATCTTAAAGTTTCTGAGGGTTTTAGTCCCTTCACAAGGTTTTGCAACCATCGTCACTAGTTTAATTTCCAGCAGAGTCCGTCCTCTGAAGCCAGGGCCAGGTGTCCACAGAGTCAGCCAACTGCAGATTGGAAATACTATTTAAAAAATTATGTGGGGGGCTGGGGATTTAGCTCAGTGATTAGAGTGCTTGCCTTGCAAGCACAAGGGCCTGAGTTCAATCCCCGGCAACACACACACAAAAAACAAATTATGAAAAAAAATCATATTCGTAGACTGGGAGTAGTCAGGCATGCCTGTCATCTCAGCATTCTGGGAGGCTGAGGCAGGAGGGTAGCAAGTTTGAGCCTTGGCTGAGCAACTTAGCAATTTAGTGAGACTCTGTCTCAAGAGGAAAAAGTTAAAAAGGCTGAGGATGGAGCTCAGTGCGAAGGTCTTGGGTTCCACCCCCAGAGCCGTGGAAGAAGGAGGAGAAGGAGAAATTTAGTTTTATTAAACATTTATTGTAACTACCACTCATGTTTCCTGGAGAAATCGATATGTATTGCTGGTGTGTGTGCAACATATCTTGCTCGTGGGTGTGTGACCAGGAAACTCGTGACACTTGGTCCACTGGGCTCTGGGGTGTGACGTGCGGAGCAGTGTCCCTTCCTCCAGGAAGTCGGCCTCTTGCCTTCCCAGACCGGCTCTGGCTTCCTGCTCAGGGCCCTCTCTGTGCTGCAGCCCTGACCACAGAGGGGCTGAGATTTCGGCAGTGCCAGGCACAGGTCACAGAGCAGGTCAGCTGAATGGATTCACGAATGAATGAGCAGGAGTCCATGTGGCTAAGTGTGACCCAAACAGCCCCTGCTAGCCCAGCGTGGTAGCCCAGGCCTGTCATCCCAGTACTCTGGGAGGCTGAGGCAGGAGGATCTCAAGTTCAGCCCTGCTTGGGCAACTTAGTGACTTAGCCAAACAGTCTCAAAATAAATCAAAAAGGGATGGGAATGTGGCTCAGTGTGAAGGCTCCGGGTTCCAGCTCCAGTGCTGTTCGGGGCTGGGGAGAGTCCAGTGAGGCTCTCCTCATCAGGGCCGCACACGGTTTGGGAGGCAGCTGCAGGCCAGGCAGCGAAGGCCGAAGTGGAGGAGACGTGGCCAGCGGAAGAGCAGGCGGTGGGTGATTCGCACGTACAGGCGACCAGAGGGGTCCAGGGCTTTGAGCGCCGTCAGTGGGAGGTAGCGGGCGTTGGTCTGTCTGCGCAGGGGAGGCCGGGTGGCGCCGATGACTTTGGTGATGGCCTGTGTGATGGAGCCCTGAGCTCTGGGACCTCAGAAACTCCCCACCCACAGTGTCCCTGAGCCGTGGGTCCCGGACCACTCACCTGGGCCACGTCCCGTGGGCTCTGTCTCACGGAGTGGAAGAGCTGAGAGGAGGCGGGGAGGTAGAGGTCCCGGAAGTAGCCCAGAGTGTCGGGGTCAGTGCCCGGGAACTCAGCTGTGGACGCCTGAGCCAGGAGCTTCCCCTCAAAGTCAGTGGCCACTGGGCCTGGCTCCACCAGGGAGACACTGGGGATGGGGACGGGGTGGACCCCAATCCGCTGCCTCAATTTACCTCATTGTTGTCCTCCCTCACCCACTCTTTCTCTTTTATTTATTTTTTTTGAGATTGTCTTGATATATAGTCCAGGCTGGCCTTGAGCTCACTATGTAGCCCAGGCTGGCCTCGATCTCACGGTGATCCTTCTGCCTCAGCTTCCTGAGTGCAGAGATGACAGGCAAGCACCACCACGCCCGGCTCTCTCTCCCTTCCCAACTCCCCTGTCACCATCCCTTGTGTCCCCTCCCTGCCCAAGTGTCCAGCTCACAAGATGTTGAACTGAAGCAGCTGGATGGCCAGGCTCTCGAAGAACCCCTCCAGGGCAAACTTAGAGGCTGCATAGACATCATTAAACATGACACCTGCATGGACAGCAGAGAGGAGGGGTTTTTGGGGGGTGGTCAAGGAGGAAAGACCCAGGAGCATGGATCACAAATAGCAACCCCCAGAGTAGCTTGCTATCAGACATCACTAATCAATGACCGCTCTGTTTCCTGCTAGGCCTTGGGTTCTTAGATCCAGACAACTTGGGGACCTATGTCAGGGGGGTGTTTGGCAAGGAGAAGTTTCAGAAGAAGGAGTTCTGATGGCTTTTTGGGGTTTGGTGGGGAGAGGGTTTGGGGGATGTCCAGAAGTGAGGTTGATTCTGGCGTGTAGATGTTTGTTGGTGGCACATAGACCACCACCACCTAGTCTTATACTGTGGCAGGCATAGTTAATCTATCCCAGAGCTTCCCCCTTCTGAGCTTCAGAATCTATCTCAACAGAGCTCTCCTGGAGCACATAGCAAAGGAGCCAAGATCTGTTTGCCATCCTGCCACCCTGGGGAGGGTCAGATATGGGGGAATCCCTTGCAGTAGGTGCCCGGGCCTCACCCTGCAGCCCCATGACGCTGCTGACCACTACGATGTGGCCTTGTCTCCTCCTCTTCATCCCCGGAAGCACTGCTTTGACGAGACGCACAGCCCCGAAGAAGTTGGCATCAAAGACGCTCTGCATGGTGGCAATGCTGAGCCCCTCCAGTGGCCCCACCAGGCCCACGCCAGCGTTATTCACTGACAGGAGTGCTGAGTGTTACCACGGGGTCTGCCAGCCTTTCCGTTTCATTTCTCAAGTCACCTCATCTGAGTCCCGGGTGTCTCGGAATGTGTGTGGAGTCTTTTCTTTTCTTTTTTTTTTTTTTTTTGGTGTTTTGAGACAGGGTCTCGCTCTGTAGCCCAGACTGGCCTCGAACTTGCCTCAGCCCCCTCAGTGCTGGGATCACAGGTGTGTGCCACCACATCCGGCTCCATGTGGAGCCCTGATGCTGCTTCTGTTCTCATTTGTTACAGGGGACCCTGAGCGCTGGGAGGGAGGGCAGGTTGTCATGAGCAGCATCCCCTGTAACGCATGAGCAGTTCAGCTCTGACCCCAGATTGCATCAGCCTATGACACCCACCCTGCTCAGGAGTGGCTTAGGGAGTCCGGCTCACCGCTTCATCCTGCTCTCTCCCCAGTGACTCACCAAGGCAATTTCCCGACCACATACAGTTTTCTGCGTACGTGAGATGTCTCTTCCATTACCTCCGCCACCCCCAGGTCTCCATTTATGTTTAAAGCCTCCAGTGAGCTGACTGCTCTCCTGGCTCCAGCCAGCTGGTCTGCCCCACCCACCCAGGGGCAGAGGCGGCTGGGGAGGTTGGGGGCTGGTGCTCAGGCCTCGTCACCTGCGGGTTCTAGACGTGGGCCCCCGAGAGGGTGGGGGATCCCCGGGCTGCAGCCTCACCCAGCACATCCACTTCCCCGCCCTGGAAGCGGCTCAGACACTGGGTCACAGACTCATCGTCGCACACGTCCATCTGGGCCACAGTGAGTGTCTTCCCCAGGGCCTCCCCTGCAGCTGCCTCCAGCGTCGCCTTTTTCCCCAGGTCCCTCATAGTGGCCACCACTGGGGAGGAAGCAGAACTGGGGTAGACACAAGATTCTTTTCCTCTGCATGGTTTTTAATTTTTTTTTTTTTGAGACAGAGTCTTGCTATGTAGCCCGAGCTGGCCTTGAACTCGTGGCAACCCTCCTGCCTCAGCCTCCCAAGTGCTGGGATGACAGGTGTGCACCATGATACCTGGCCCATATATACTTTTATGCACAGCCTCACCGTGTACACTCTGTCTACCTGTGTGCATAGCCCTAGATTTGTACAACCACAGTCACTCACTTGTACTGGGGCATTATAGTGACAGGAGTGGGCCCAGTTTCTGGGCTGCCCGAGTTCAGATCTCAGCTCTGCCACTTTCCAGCTGGTGACCCTGGGTGAGGATCTCTGTGCCTCAATTTCCTCATTTCTAAAATGAGACAAGCCTGGCGTGATGGGGCACACCTCTAATCCTAGCCGTGCTAGGGGTTGGGGATTAAGCTCAGTGGTTAGAGTGATTGCCTAGCAAGTGCAAGGCCCTGAGTTCGATTCCTGGCACCAAAAAAAAAAAATTAAGGTTAATCCTAGCCATTTGGAGGAGGTGAGGCAGGAAGATCTCAAGTTCCAGCCATGCCTGGGCAACGTGGTGACTTAACAAGGCCCTGTCACAAAATTAAGGGTTTAAAAAAGGCCTGGGGATGTAGCTTCGTGGGAAGGCTCTGGGTTCAATCTCCAGTGTTGCAGAAAAACAAAACAAAATAATAAACAAACAAAAATCTACATTACTCTTCAGCAGCTTTTTTTGAGACATGGTCTTGCTGGGTCGTCCAGGTTGGCCTCCAACTTGTGGCAGTCCTCCTGCCTCAGCCTACTTTAGCAGTTTTAGGCATCCATCTGCCTGAAGGTAGGGACACAGCTCTGCACACTGGCATTCAGACTTTCACCCTCAGAGTTGTGGGTGCCTCTAAAATGGAGGGCAGAGGGCTGGAGCAGCAGCCCTGCCAGCTGGGGCCATGCCCGTGCCCTGGCACCCTCTTGAGTAACAGCCCTTTGCCCATTTCCTCTGAACCCGCTCTGGGGCAGAGGTTCCCGTGGGGGTGCAGTTTGCAGTAATCTACTCCTCAGCTTGAGGTCCCTGTAAGCCCCAAGGTCAGAGCATGCGTAAGAGGCTTTCTTGGAGCAGTAATCTGGGGCCTGAAGGGGGGCTCACTCAGCCCTTAGGATGCCCAAATCAGACCTTGGACGTCTTCCCAGACCAGTGCTTCTAAAAATCTCACTCTCAGCCGAGGCTGGCCTCAGGCTCCCGGCGATCCTCCTGCCTCGGCCTCCCCAGTGCTGGGATCACGGGGGTGAGTCACCGTGCCCTGCAGTGAGTTTTCTTTTTCCAGAGCCTGGGGCCTCCTCCGTGCCAGGGCCTCCTCCCGTCCCCTAGAGTTTGCTTTCTTTTCTTCACTGCTGTGTCTCAGCGCCCAGGGCAAAGCTTGCACCCAGTGACTGCTGAAGAAATATTTGTTCGGTGAGGGGAGACTCACAGAGGGGGAGGTGGAGAGGGCACTTGCAGTGGGGGGCTCCCCAGCCCACAAGGGCAGCCAGCCGGGAAGGGGTCCTACAGCAGGGTTGGGCCCAGGGTCCCTCGGTTTTCTTTACCCTGGTAGCGCTGTCTGGGGTCCCGGGCCAGCTGCACGGCGAGCTCCAGGCCGATGCCAGAGGAACAGCCCGAGATCAGCACCGTCCGGGGTGCGGAGGCCATGCTGATCCTGTGCCTGGCACATGACCTGGGGCGAGGGAAGGCGCCTGTCATCCCGCCCTGCCGCCCTCCCTCCCGGGCTCCTCGGAGCCCCTCCCCTCGCTCTGCTTCAGGGTGCTGGGACCCGGGAGTCCGAGCCCAGCAGGTGACTGGGGAGGATCCTCAAGCCCTCTGCACCCCATTCCGTCAGCTCGCACACCTTGCTTCCTGGGGGTGGGGGTGTACCCTGGACTGCTTAGCACGCATGAGGCCCCGGGGCCGTCCCACACTGCAAAACACAAAAGGAAAAAAACAAACTTTTAGCCGGGCCTGGTGGCACACGCTGTCATCCCAACCGGAAGTTTGAGGCAGGAGGATCGCTATGAGACAGTGAGACCTCGGGAGAACTTCCGGAAGAGCGGACAGGCAGAACTTCACTAGAGTCTTGGTTGGAGAAGCCTGGACTCCACGTCCCGGGAAAGGGGGCCGCGCTGTCTGCTCTCCCCGCTGCAGGCACCCCCCATCTTCCTCAGGCCAGTGGGTCCCCGCCCCCCTCCCCGGGGACACAGAGACTCTTTGTCCGGGCAGCGAGGCTGGGAGGGGGGTGTGGCCTGGTCTCCCTGTTCGCACCCGGGCAGCTCAGGACCCGGACACGCCCGCGGTCCCGCCCTCCGGCCCGCCTGTCTGTGCCTGTCCCACACAGGAGTGTTCCTGCCCGCTGGGGCCTCGCCACTCTTGGGGCTCCCGGTGGGATGACGGGGGCCTTGGCTCCGCCTCGGGAGCAGGAGGAATCCACCTTTCCCTTATGATGGGAGGGCGTGAAGATTTAGGGTTGGGGCTGGTGCACCCTAGAGTGAGGGAAGTGGGAGGCGAAGCAGGTGGGATCCTTTATTTGAGGATTAAGAATTTGGGAGAGGGTTGAGGATTTAGCTCAGTGGTAGAGTGTTTACTAGCAAGTGCAAGGCCCTGAGTTTGATCCCCAGCACCCCCAGCAAAAAAAAAAAAAAAAAAAAAAAGAACTGGGAGAAAGCCTGGGCATGGAGGAGCACAGCTGTACTCCTGCACTTGGGAAGCTGAAGCAGGAGGATTGCTGTGAGTTTGAGGCCAGCCTGGGCTACAGAGCCAGACACTGTCTCAAACAAACAAATAAACAAAACAAGAAAAGAAACTGTTTAGGAATCTGTGGTCAGAATGTGAGAGTGGAACAAGGACACCCAGTTTGGGCAGAGATGAAGGTTTAGGATAAGGCCAAAAACCCAGTTTGGGGACCTCGGGTGAGGTTTTAAGGGGATTGCAGAGTCCTTACTTAGAAGGCCTTCGGGTGAGGCTGGGACCTCCTTGTGGGGCTAAGGAATGGAGCAAAGCGTTGGATGAGAAATGAGGCTGGAACCTCCCTTTTGGGGACCAGGAAGCTTTTGGTGTAGAGCCGTGCCTGCCCCTAATCCTAGCCCTTGGAAGGAGGCTCGCTGTGTAGTCCAGGCTGGCCTTGAGCTCACTGTGCAGCCCAGGCTGGCCTCGAACTCATGGTGATCCTTCTGCCTCAGCCTCCTGAGCTGAAGCCCGGAGCAGGCAGAAGGTTTAAATGGAGCTAAGCTGTTCTTCCAGGGGGCCTGGTAGGAGGGACTGGTTGGGGTAAGGCTGGGAGCCCTATTCTAGGGCCGGATGGGGGACCCCTGCTCCTCAGACGTGGGGTGGGGTGAGAACTGCCCAGCTCCTAGCCCAGGCTCCGCCCCTGCCGGCCAATCAGCGCGCAGCACAACTTTCCCAACTTCCCCCTCCAGCTGTCAGTACCCCCCTTCCCCGGCCCCGCCCGGCCCGGGCTGCAGCGCAGGGCGCGGCCGGGCGGGGGCTCGGTCAGTCTCTGCTGATCCCCACTGCAGCCGGCCGCCGCCAGCAACTGCGCCGAGCCCGGGAGTCACCGCGCCCCGCAACCGCCCTGTGCGGTCGCCCGCGTTGCAGACCAGCCCCGCCGGGATGGGGAGCCGCCCGGGCCTGCGCCGGCCACGGGCCGGCCTCTGCCTGCTCCTGGCTGCCCTGCAGCTTCTGCCCGAGACGCAGGCCGGTGAGCCGGGAGGTAGGGCACAGGTCTCGGGGTACAGGACCCTGCAAGACCTCAAAGACGGGGTAGAGTAGGGGATGAGGTGTGGGCAATGGGGGGCGTGCGTGCTGCGGGGGTCTCAGGGTCGGACTCTGGCCACTTTGTGGGTGTGACAGCTGGGGGGGGGTTGTCCTGGGAAACGCGACCGTTTCCTGGTAGTGCAGAAAAATGAGTGCAATTGACAAGGGTGTGTGCAGCCGCGAGGAGGGGAGTCGTGTGCGTGCTTGAATGTGAGGGTGGCAGGTACACGTGCTCACTGGAAGGTGTGTCTCGTGAAACGTGTGCACCGCGTGTCTGGGGCTGAGCTTTTACAAAAAGAATTTCCAAGTTGGGTGTGGTGGCGCATGCCTGTCATCCCAGCACTTGGGAGGCTGAGGCAGGAGGATCGCCTCGAATTCAAGGCCAGCCTGGGCCACATAGTGAGTTCAAGGACAGTTCGAACTGTGGAGAGACGCTGTCTCAAAAAACCAAAACCAAACCAACAAAAAGAATGAACTTCGAACCGGGCTACTTAGGCCTCACAAGCCTATTGAAATCGCAGGCAACTTTATTTTTTGTAGCGTTGGGATTCAAACCCAGAACTTACTTTCCTAAATAAGCTACTCTGTCACTGCACTACGCCCCCAGCCCCTGGGAATGATTTCGAGAACGACCTCGTGTGTGTGTTTGCATGTGTGTGTGTGCGTGCGCGCGTGTGTTACAGATGTGATTGTATCCAGGTGTCATGGCGCATGCCTGTCATCCCGGCATTCAGGAGGCTGAGGCAGGAGGATTGCCACGAGTTCGAGGCCAGTCAAGGCCACAGAGTGAGTTCAAAGTCAGCCTGAACTACCTAGCGAGATCTTGCCTCAAAAAACAAAAACAGATGTGGTTGTATTTCTGGGTGACCCCGCGAGGACCGTAGTTGTGATTCTGGGGTGTAGATTACGGCCCAGGAAGATGAGCGACTGATGCTAAGCTTGCTGGTGAGCAAGGGAGAGTGTGGGAGATATTCCGGGGCTCAGGGCTCCCTGTGCCCCACCCCCCGGCGCTGCCCCACCCCCCGGCGCTGCCCCGCCCCGCCCCGCCCCGCCCCGCCCTCGCTCCCTAGAGCCGATCAGCACCACGGACAGCGCCTCTGGAGGGCGGGGCGGGCGGGGGCGGCGGGGTGCACCCGGCTGCTCCCCTCCCCAGCTGCGCGAGCCCGGGGTGTTTTTCCCGAGAAATTTCTCAGGGGCCCCCAGGGGTCCCGGGGGCCGCGGCCCGCGTGACTCAGCGCTGACGCATGCCCAGCTGCGCGCGTCTGGCCCGGCGCCTGGCCGCGCCCCGCGGGGTTGGGACGGGACGGGGCGAGGGGCAGGGGCTGGGGGCCGCCCTGGCGTCCCTGACCTGGGGGACCCCAGGCCGGCCGTGTGGATCATCCCGGACTGGCCGTGCCGGTTCCCACGCTGGTGATCCCGCGGCTCAGAATAGCGGCCCCCCGGGGACGCCCGCAGCCACCGCCCGAGCCGCCGCTTCCCCTGGCACCCGCGCGAGTGTGGGCGACACTCACGACCCGACCCGTCGCCCACTGGCCGACTCGGTCACACTGTCCCAGCAGCTGTTCGGCAGAAGTTTCCTTGTGGAGAACCACGCTCCCTGTCACATGTCTGAGCTTTCAGAGCCTCAGACTAACTCGTGTGACCCGCAGGATGATCAGCTCCAGGCTGGGACCCGCCGCCAGTGTCACACTGTGGCACCTAATCCCTCCATCGCAGGCAGATATTTGCACACATTGATAGCTCAAGAAATTGGGGCTGGGGATTTAGCTCAGTGGTTAGAGCACTTGCCTGGCAAGCACAAGGCCCTGAGTTCCATCTCCAGCACACACGCACACAAAGAAATGAAAGGCCTGTTGGGAGGCTGAGGCAGGAGGATCACCATGCGTTCACGGCCAGCCTGGGTTACTTAGTGAGTTCAAGGCCAGCCTGATCTACATAGTGAGACCCTGTCTCAAAAAACCAAAATCCTGGCACTCAGGAGGCAGAGGCAGGAGGATCACCATGAGTTTGAGGCCAGCCTGAGCTACATAGTGAGTTCAAGTCCAGCCTGGACTACATAGCAAGACCCTGTCTCAAAAAACAAAAAAACAAAACCAAAAGAAACGAACAAAAAACCTCACCCAACCAACCAAGCAAAAACAAAAACAAGAACAACAATCAAAAGGCAAAACAAACAAACAAACAAACAAATCAAAAAACACAACGCAAAATGACTTCCCAGCCATTCTCTGGCCCACTCAGTCCCCACACTCACACAGTCTGACGCACACCTCACACCTCACAACTATGCCCTCCCGAACTCCTGAGGAGTCCCACTGTGCCCCCGCCCTTCTCCCTTCGTGGCTCATGCTGTGGCCTGGGGCCTTGACTCGCGCAGGGAAGAGGGTGTGTGTGAGTATGGGGGAGTGTGGGCTGGGTCCCCAACAGACCCCCATCTCCCATCCCTGGGGCCAGGGCTCAATGCTTCTTGTGTGTGTCCTTGTCACAAGGCCAGCCATGGAAAGAAAGGGCAGTCAGTTCCAAAAGGTCATTCCAGAAGGGACACAGCGAAGCTGGAGTCCTCTGGGTTGGATGCCAGGAAGGCTTTGGAGACGTGAGGGTGTGTGGGCCAGGAGACCCCTCTCCCGCGGGAGGCCGCGGTCTTTGCTGGAGAAGGAGTCCCTATATGCTGGGTGACGCCGAGCACGGCAGTCCCCCCCTGGGACCCTGCCCGAGAGGGGACAGCTGGGAGGGCTGCTCCACAGGGAGTGGCCTTGCGGTCAGGGAGGCTGGGAGCCGGATCTCGGCCCCAGGGGGCTGTAACCCAAATCCTCCTAATGACTACGCGGAGACAGAGACGGGACTGGCAATTAGAGTCAGAAGCCGGCGGGCCTGGGAAGGCGGAGAGCGAGATCTACACAGAGGTGCAGAGAGACAAGGGGTGGGAGAAACAGTAAATACCAGGAGACAGGCAGCTTATGAGATCGATGGATTGATTGAGAGTTGGATGGAGGCCTCAAAAGATGAGGAGAGTCAGAAGGTGGAGAGAAAGAGAGGAAGGAGGCAGGCAGGAGGCTCTGTGGAGTCTGAAGGAGCTTCCCCACCAGGGAGAGGGGCTTCATCCGAGCCGCCCCCCAGCCTGGCCTGCTCCGGGTTCCCGGGGTGAGGTCAGCAGAGCTGCCCCAGGGGTGAGGTCATGGTGGATTCCGGGGAGCCTGGCTCTTGCCAAGAGGCTGGTCAGGGGGTCAGTGGGGCGGTCGGTGGGGTGGGGGAGGGGAAGCCAGGCCATGTGGTTCCACTTAACACTGGCCCGGCTGCCCGGGGTGGGGCTGGGACCGGGGCCTGGATTAGGTCTGGGCTGGGCCAGGCTGGGCCCTTCATTCGCCGAGAGGGGAGAGAGAGAGAGGGAGTCAGAGAGGGGAGGCCAGGGGTTATCAGAAAGAAGTGGTCTGAAGGAGGAGGTCAGGGAGAGTGAGAATATGGGGAGGTCACAGGTCACAGGGAAGAGACTGGGAAAGATGGAGATGATGTCAGGGGGTCAGAAGAAGAAAACAGTAGTCTGAGAGAGGAGACCTGAAGTGTCAACAGTGGAAAGGAAGAGGTCATGGGTTATAGTCAAGGACCAGGGTCCATCAGCAGACGAATGGATAAACAAAGTGTAGTATTTGTACACAGTGGAGTACTACTCTGCCATAAAGAAGGGTAAACTGGAGTCACCTGTAGGAAAATGGATGCACCTTGAAACCACAATGTTAAGGGCAATAAATCAGACATGTAAGCTTAAATTTCTCATGATTCCTCTTACATGAGAAACCCAAGTTATAAATAAAGAGCAAAATAAAAGGTAAGAGCAAATAGGGAGGTAGATCTTTTGGAAAAGGGAAGGGGACCGATAGAAGAAGGGAGGGCAGGAGAAAAGGGTAAAAGAGGAACTAAAATGTGTTGTACACACGGACCGACTCGCTGGGAGAAATGCAATCAGTATGTACTGTGCACATGGAGTAATAAAAATTAAAAACTAGGAAAAAGGAGTTGGAGGAGGCGGCGGTCAGAGAGAGAGCTTCAGAGGGACTGGAGGTCGAAGGCGGAGGTCAGAGGAGGATGTAAGGGAACAGCACACAGGACCCCCCTTTCCACGCGGTTTTCCCCTGGACGGGGGCTCAGGAAGGGGCCTGAGGGAGCCCATGCGGGGGAGTTGGGGAGAGGGGACAGCTCTGCTCTGGGGCTCCGGCCAGGAAGCACTGATTCATCCCAGAACTAGGTCAGATTTTTTTCTCACCAAAAACCAAAGGGGGAAAAGAAAATAGCAGGAGCCAGCAGACTAAGTGGCCGGAACATCTGTGGGGTGGTGAGGCAGGGCGGGGGGTGCCTGTCCCAGGCTGGTTCCACACACGGGGTGGAGGATGGAACCTCTGAGCCCAGGCCCCCACCATGGAGTGCTGGCTGCTTCTCACTGTTTGTCCTTCCCCATCCTGTTTCTCTCCGCAGGGGACCCTGTGGACATCCTCAAGGCCCTGGGTGTGCGTGGGGGCCAGGCGGGGGTCCCCGAGGGGCCTGGCCTGTGCCCTCAGCGGGCTCCAGAGGGTGACCGGGCATTCAGGGTGGGCAAGGCCAGCATGCCCGATGCCCCCACACTGAGCGTCCTCACACGGGAGCTCTTTCCAGGTGAGCGTGGGCGGCGGGGGCAGGTTGTCCCTGTGGAGGGAGTGTGGGTCACCTCTGGACCATCTGAGCCGCCCTACGGCCTCTGTCCACCCAGAGGGGAGCTTTCCTGTGAACTTCTCAGTGCTGGCCACTCTGCGGGCCCAGCCGGCCGACCAGTCTGTCCTCCTGTCTATCTATGACGAGCGGGGCGCCCGGCAGCTGGGCCTGGTGCTGGGCCCGGCCTTGGGTCTCCTAGGTGGCACCTTTGGTCCATTCCTGCAGCAGGCCAACCTCGCGGATGGCAGGTGAGTGGCGCAGGAGGGTGGACACGGGTTCCCCGAGGGACGACCTGGAAATACGCAACGAGGCTCTCTCTTGCAGGTGGCACCGCCTGGCAGTCAGCGTAGAGGGTGATGTGGTGACGCTGGTGACTGACTGTGAGCTTCAGCCCCCTGTGTCCAGCCAGGGACCTCGATCCATCAGCACCGCTGGTCTCACTGTGCTGGGGAGCCAGGATGTCGGGGAGGAGGCTTTCGAGGTAGGAGTGATGGGGGACACTGAGGCAGAGGTGGGATGTTTTATCCACAGCCTGAACCAGGGAGCGCAGTGGCTGTGCGCACGGCTGCAGTGCTTGACCCTGCGTGACCGCGAGGCCCCAGAGCAGACCCATGAATTGCAATGACGCGGGAGTGTGCAGGGCCAGGGACCTCGTCTCTCCGTCCTGCTCTGGAGGCCGCATACCTGGAAGGGCACTTGGCATGAGGGTGCTTGAGTGGGATGGATGCGGTGTGGTGTGTGGTCATGACTATGAATGACCCTGGTGAGATCTTTCCTTCTCTGAGTTTTAGGGCCCACCACCTCCTCATTCTTAGGGGGCTCCAGGTGGAGAAAAACCTGGCACCTCCTGTCCTCCGCTTTCTCCAGGGAGACATCCAGGAGCTGCTGCTGAGCCCAGACCCACGGGCTGCCCTCCGGGCCTGTGATCAGTACCTTCCCGGCTGCAACCTCCCGGATCCCACAACCACCGGGGTGAGTGACCACCGGCCGGCCGTGTGCCAGCCTGGCTCAGGCTGTGGGGGACGCTCTAGACCTGACCGGTTCCCTCTTCCCAGCCCCCCCAGGGTGACCCAGACACCCCTCCTCCTCCACGCAAGGGTAAAGGGAAAGGAAAGAAGAAAGGGCGGGGCCGCAAGGGGAAAGGCAGGAAGAAGAAGAGCAAGGAAAACCTGATCCCAAGTCCCCCTCCTGGGTCCCCCGAGAACCAGGTAAGTGACCAGCGACCCCTCGGCACCTCTCTCTGACCCTCCCACGATTGTGGTCTCGGTTCTCCGCCTCTGAGCCCTGAGTTCTGATGTCTCTCAGACTGTCGGGGTGGGGGGCTGATCGTGTCTGCTCCCCTAACTTCTGGTCCTGGGGGGGCCAGGAAGACGAGTCCCCCCCAGATGAGCACTTGATCATTACAGGGTCCTTGATGAGAATTGCTGCTGGGGGGGGCTCTGGCTAAGGTGAATGTTGGTGGGTTCATAGGTTAGTGTGTCATTGTTTGGGCTTCATTAATTGGGCACTCAGGAGGTTTGTTTTCTGGGGAAGTTGCAAATTGGGGACATTATTGGGCCTCCACAGTATGGATTGCTGTTTTGGGGGAGTCACTGAGGGATATATTAATTGAGGTCAATATTTGGGGTGTTTGTATTTGGGAGTCACCGTGGAAGCTCATTGATAGAGGTACTTTTGCCATCCCTAGTTTAGGGTTAATGGTTGATTACCGGTCATTAGTTGGGAGGGTTGTTGGGGGGGTCAGGTACTGAAACGCATAGTGGGCTCACCGATTGGGGACCCCAGTTGGAGGAGAGATTTTCAGAGGATCACAGCTGTTAGTTCAGGGGTCTAGTGAGGAGCCCAGTCGTGGTTAATGGAATTACTGTTTGGGAGTCCTGGGTTGGGAGTATTAGCTGGGCTCCCTATGGGTACACATTGCGTGAAAGTCACTGATTGGAGGAGTAATTGATTGGGGGCTCCCTGGCCCCCATTAGTCACCAATGAATGCTTACTGTTGGGGGATGTCACTGTGGGGGTCAGTAACTGGGAAGGTCGCTGGGTGGAAAAGTTTCTGGTCCAGGCCATCGATGGGAATTCTTAATGGGCGCGTCACCTCCGGGTCACCAGCGGTAGGAATAGTGGGGTCCTGTGCTGTGGCATCATGAGCTGGGGGTCACCGGGTAGGGGTCCCTGGGCGGGTCACCGGTCGGGGGCCTGGTTTGGACAGGTCGCTGGGTGCACTAGATCTCAGTCCCAGGGCTCTGCCCGCCCGCCCTCACCTGGCCGGGCCGCCCTCTGCCCTGACCCAGTTCCTCCGCAGCTGTCTGGCCCGGCTGCTGGCCCTGGACTCTGCCTTGGGAGAGGCCTGTGGGACAGGCTCCCGGAGTCTGGCTCCGAGTGCTGGATCCTGACCTCGGCCGCTGGGCTCTGGATCCAGCCTGGCTCAGCCTCGCAGGCCCCGGCCGGCCAGCCCCGCTCCGGCTCCCTGCAGAACGGCGCCCCCTGCTGGCCGGGCGTGGTGCGGCCGCCCTCAGCCTGTCCCTCCAGCCCGGGCCCTGATGGTCCCTCCGCGCCCCCTGCAGGCCGCCAGCGACGTCCCCCAGCCCGAGTCTTCCGCTCCCAAGCCGCCTGCGACTCCCACTCCTACGGCCCCAGCTGTGACCCTCGGTGGGGACGTGGCCATCCTGGAGGTCGGGAGGGGCTGGAAGGGGAGGCCTTGAGGCTGGCGGTGGGTGGTGGACAAGAAGGACGAACTTTGACTGTCTCGGTGTCTCAGGGTGGAACCCAGCTCAGCATCCCAGACACGGAGGCAGCCGGAGAGGAGGAGGAGGAAGGAGGGGCCTCCACTATGGGCCCCAAATTCCGGGCAGCGGAACAGCCTTTTCAGACTGAGTTCCAGATCTTCTCCGTGAGTCGGGGGTGGGGTCGGTGCGGGCCAGGGACCTCCCCAGGTCGTTTTTTATTCTTTGAGACCGGGTCTCGCTAAGTGGCTAAGTTGCTCTGGCTGCGCTTGATCTCGTGATCTTCCTGCCTCGGCCTCCCCATGTGCTGCGATGACAGGCGTGCGCCACTGTGCCTGCGTCGACATTCTCTCTCTAGACTCTGTTTATCTTGCCTCAAGCCCAGTGCAATTGACGAATATTTAGCGGGTGCTGGCCGGGGGCTGCGCGGGCGGGCGGGTGATGATCCGTTTGGCTTTCAGTAGGCGGAGAAGCCACTTTGAGTCGGAACTTTCTCTGACCCGGAGTTCTCACTGTGGGCAGTAGGGGGAGCCAGAGAGGCC
>PVJO010016180.1:0-42805 GCA_004026905.1 Hystrix cristata | reverse complement strand
CCATTGATCGGTTTGGCATTGTTCTGCTGGGATCAAGGATGTGAGCCTGAGATTGGGGGGTGGGAGTGTGGGCTGCCCTGGGGGCAGGTAGCCTAGATAATAGATACAGGAAGAAGCTTAACTAGCTGCTTGTTTGCATTGCTTATTTGCATACATTCCTTGCATTTTCCTCACTTTACTTTGCGGCCAGCCGGCTGCCGGTCTGCACGCGCCCGCCCTGCTTCGGACCCAGCGGACTATAGGCTGAAACCTCTGCAGACTGTGAGCTAGTAAACCTTTCTTCCCCTAACTTTGGGTGTCGAGTATTCTGTCCCAACAACGAGAGAAAAGTAACTAAAACATGCAGTATAGTTATTTCCTTTAATTAATTATATAGCTGTCTTGGGGATCAAACTCAGGGCCTCTTTTATCCTGAGCTTTGGGGATCTTATTGTAAAAACTTCAGTTCAGGCAGTGTCATGGAACATATCCCCTGTTTTCTTCTAGTAGCTTTCTAGTAGCTTTCATAGTTTCAGGTCTTACATTTAAGCTTTTCATGCATTTTTAGCTGATTTTTGGATATGGTGAGATATGGAGTTATTTAGATATAGAAAGAAGGACTTTGAAAAATTCCCAAGAAAGTAATTGGCAGGTAATAAAGCAATTCTTTTCTTGGAGTCACAGAGAAAAGTAATATTTTAATTTTTTATTATTTTTTTTATTTTTTGAAAAGGATTTCCTTTTCACATTTTAAAAATTCTATTTGGTTCTGTGGCTTACTAAGTATTTGTTGCTTTGGAAAAATACGTTTTGTGGCATTGATCCAGTGATTATTTCTGAAGAGTTTAGAATCCCCTTAAATGTTTTAGCTGTTTTTTGAAAGCACTGTTCAGGTTAGTTCATTAAACTGTGGTTAAATATAATTGATTTTCTTTTTGTTTTGTTTTGTTTTTTAGTGCTAGGGATCGAACCCAGGGCCTTGCACATGCTAAGCTCTACCACTGAGTTATGTCCTGCCTCCCCCATACAGTAATTAAGTTTTTTGAATGGTTATTTACTTTGGGATAGTATAGGAGGTTCTTTGTCTAGCTAGTTGACTCTTTGGATCTTAGCTGATTGATGTGTCTCTTTTAGTATTGCTTCCTGGTTATTTAATGTCATCTTGAAGTGGATTGCTGTGAAGCTGACAGTGCTGCAGCTGATCCACAGATAGATGAGTAGTGGGTAACACACTTTCACCTCCAGCATTAATGTCAGGCGCCATTTGTTCTTCAATCTGTAGAGAGAGAGTTGCAACTAAAAGCCATTAAACTAACAGAAAAAAAATCATTTATTTTGGAGGAAAAAAATAGTCTTTCTACTTTGATGTGTGTGTTGAGTGAGGATGCTAAGCTGAAGTTGATTGTTGTTCTGTTTCTGAGATGAGATATTGGTTGGTTAAGACCTATGTAGGTCCAGTGTACAATTTGTGTTCCGCCAACAAACATTTCTTTAACATATGTTAAGTTTACTGCCGTGGCTACCTAATATTTTTGGAAACGGGAAGTTTGTGACACAGGAGCTTGGCCTTCCAAAGCTCTTCTAGCAGGGGAAGCTAGGATGTACATAAAGAACTCAGTGACTCCTTGGAGAGAAAGTAGTAACTTGAGAGTTGTATCACCTAAGCTCAGAGAATTTTGAGAAAAGATAGAGTTGATAATGGCTTTGATTGATTTGGCTATAGGGAGGTGAACAGCTTGTGATGGTTAATTCCTGGGAAACATGGGCTATGTTTGCGAAATAGTGATCAAACTCTATTGTGATTTCTCAAGTATCTCCCACCTCATTAATGTATAGATGTAGCCATTATAAGATGAGAGTTTTTAAAAGGTTGAGAAAACAAAATAGGAATACATATTAGTAATTTCCCTATCTCCACAGGTATTCTAACATACACTGAGTGTGGAATCACTGTAGTAAACACCGGTATTATTGCTGGAGATAGATTTTAGCAATAGGGATATGAAATAGCTGTTTGGTGAAAAAATGACTTTGCTTTTGGGTATGCTGAGTTTATAGTGTTCATAGAGCATTTTGGTAAATTTGAGTTGGAACACAGGAGAGTGCCTAGGGATTCACATATAGATTTGGGAGTCACCCACATGATTGTAAAATTTAAGCCAAACTACTGGATGCAGTTTTTAAGGAGTAGCACATAAAGAGAGAAGAGTACCAAGTACCAAGCAAATATATATTTGAAGGTTGTTTATGGGAATCAGGTGGGTGCAATGAGTTGGACACCACAAATGAACAAGTCATTGCAACTAAGTCTTGGCATGTCTCGCCACGTATAGATGAAAAAAGTTATTTGTACCATTCACAGAATAATATTGAGTAATTTTCTTGTTTGGTGAAATATTCTAGGTTTTGCATGCATTAGGTTTTGCTCACTGAAAAGAGATATATGAAGTGCTTTGAAAATTCCCAGGTTTTATGTACATTAGGTGTTCATTTCAAGGGCCTGGTTCATGTAAAAATACTTTAAGAGATTTTGATTTTATTTCTACAGTGCCTTCCATGACTGTATATTTTGTAATTATGGAAATTATTGGTGGCAAGAATTATGATGATTTCCTCATTTCAAGTTTTCTTTGCTTACTAGCAAATGTTAGCATGTAGGTAAGAAAGAATTTTAGAGTTGCGTAGTAATCACTTATGTACTGTCTTGCCCTTTTCTTTGACAGCTAGAATGCAAACTTTAGGATCATAGATACTGTCTTAGTGCAGGCTGCTATAGCATATGACCATAAACTGGGCGACAAAACAATTTCTTCCTGTTCTAGCGGCCCGGAGACTCGAGGTCGAGGTGTTGGTAGGTTTGGCCTTTGTGAGGGCTGCTTCCTGAGTCGTGGGTGGTGTCCTCTCCTTAATCTCTCAGGGTCAAGTGCAGAACCAGAGGCAGCAGGCTCTCAGAGCCCCTGCATGACTGATCACTTCCCGAAGGCCAGTGGACGTTCTCACTTGGCTGGTGGTGTGTGGTGGCTCTTAGCACAGTGCTTTCCTTTAGAAGAGGCTGTTACAAAACATACCCACCAGGCCTCTTCATTTTGCTTCTGAAAGCTGAGCTCCAGAAGGGCTGAGTGGCTTAATGAAACTGTCGTGCAGCTGGTTCATGAATGAATCTCTCTAACTCTTAGCGTTCAGCGCCCTTGTTACTGTGGCTTGTTGCCTCTCCCCACAGGCTCCTTGTATAGTGCTTTCTGGGATTCACCGTCAAGCAGGTGTTTCTACCACGTATTTTAAATATGTCAGCATTTTGGGGTTTGGAAGTTGTGTCACATTCAGCTTCGTTAACTGGAATGCTAGTACTGTGCCTGGGGAAGGGCAGGTACTTAGGGCCAGATGAATTACCTTGGGAGAGCTGCATGTTTGCGTTCTCCTGATTTGTCAAGGAAGCTAAATAGGGTTGCCCCTAAATAGGGTTGCCCTTCGCTGTGCCATTTATAAATGGAAAGACTGCTCAGCAGTATGTGCCTAGTGCAGTATGCACAGAATATTTCTGAAATCTCAACTGCAAATTTTGATGACCTCAGAAAACTTCTGAAGAATTGCTGAAATTGGCTGCAGTAGTTAAAACTGTTGCTCTTCTGACAGTTTTTCTCTGGCATATATAAGGTGTGAAATTTATATTTTGCTTTGAAACTTACAGTGCAGCCTAAATCAGGTTTAAACTGTAGCTACCTGGAGAACTGCAGCTTCATTCTTCATGGTTGGTCTCTCCGGTGGAATCCTTAGGATACCAGTTTTGTGTTCAAGGTGATCACCACCCCCTTTCATTCATAGAAAAGGTAAGAGTCTCCCTGTACTCCTTTGGAAAGACTCCTGTTTCCCAGATCATTTATCATTTAAAGATTAGAATTACCCATTTTTAAAGCCTAAGCTTGCATTGACTAGAAAATATTTAACAGTTTTATATATTATTTATACTTAATTAAAAAAAAACATTCATTGACTCCTGAGTGCAGTGGAAAATGGATTTTATCCTTGTTGCCTACTTGCCATGAGAAAATTCCAGCAGAGTCAGTTGCTAGGAGACAGGTGAGTACCGAAATAGTTTTGTGAAGGGGTACTTGTAAATTCAGTTCCTTGACAGTTCTGCTCTCATGGAGCAAAAATTTATTCAGTTACTACAAAGAAAGATGTATTACCCGTTAGTTTTCCAATTTAAAATTTTTGCATCAGAGAAGTTAGGAAAAAATGTCACTGGATTGATTGAGTGTTCAGAGTGCAATTATTAATAGTGACTGGACATTGAAAAGTAGTGATTATGTTCATGTATGCATTTGAGTTTCAGTTTTCTTAAAGTTTTCCGATTTATCATTAGAGAAAGTGAGAACAAGAACTAGACAGAGATATGCACAGATTCATACACATGACACGGAGGAATTTAAAGTTAAAAATACTGTGCTGGTGAGATCCGCTTTATCTCATAGAAATGGGATTGGCACCTCCTGTGTTAGATCGTCTACCTTTGCTATTTTATACATGATGCTTAATAATTACATGCTGGAAAAAGAATAGACACTAAAAAGAAGTGTCTGGTTGCCCTCAGTTTGGCTTACTTTTATAACTGAGTGTCTTTTTTTTTTGTCGTAATTACACAATGTTTAGAAAAGAGATTTTCTCTTCAATAACTGTTCATGAATATCTGCTGTATGGCAGGCAAAAGCAGTTGGGGCACGCTCCACGGGTGCTGGGGTGTCTGAGCACAGGCCGCTGGGGAGGCGCGGCCACAGTGAGCAGTGAGCTGAGCAGTGAGCGCAGCCTGGCGTGGTGGGAGAGAAGAGAGGTGGGTGCGGAGTAGGGCTGACGAGGGGCCACGCCTCCCCCGGAAAGGCCCAGAGCCGCCACCGGGCTTGCAAAACTATCTCTTGACCTCGTCTTTTTTGGTGGGGGGTACAGGGAGAGGGTAAGAGCACTGTTACCGTTCTTTTCTTTAAATTCTGTGTTTATTCCTTATCCATGCCAGTTATCTTTCTGTCCACTCTGTTCATACACCAGTTTCTAATTTTACTACTTGTCTATTTAATTGCACGTACACATTTACGAATTTGTCAGGGACTATAGACTGTATTTTCTGATGTACATGCAATGAGAAACTTGTGTCTTAGAAATAGAAATCCTTTTAAGGCTTATGTTGTAATCCAAGTGGCAGAGAGAACCTGGTGAGCTTAAGTATGTTATATACGTAATACTAGTTACTTTATATATTTATATAAAATGTATATTAAAGTGGGAGCAATGCAGACAATTTTATCTGAAATGTTTTTGAGAAGAACAGAAAGCAAAACAAAAAAGAACATGTAAGTTCAAAATAAAAAGAACAAAAAATGAAAATTGAGACTAGTTGATATTAGAAATAATCAAGGAATAATATTAGTATATGTGCTGCGACAGCGAGCACAATCAAGGAATTACTGTACAGAATAAATGTATAGGTTTGGGTTCCCTTAAAATTTGTAAGGACATTAAGAGCAAAACTAAGTGTTTCATGAGACTTACTGCTTTATATATAAAATCTTTTTTTTATACTTTTATGCTTTATTGTCTATTTTAAACATGCTGTTAGACGAGTTTCAGTGTTTTTATGCCAACATTTTAAAATACTAACCTATCATACAGTTTTGAAATTTTAGAAATATTTTGGAAATTACTTAAGCTCTGGTTTAGAAAAAATTATGATTGTTTTTTCCAACACTGTGAATTTGTTCATATACAGGTTACATCTCTTGAGTTGCAGAAATGCCAGGTGAACATCAGTGTCAGCGAGCTTACTAAATCAGGGTGTGACTGGAGCAGGGTGTGAGAAGTAGAGAACTGGGCTTGGAAGAACAGGTGAAAGGCAGATTGCTTGCTCAGGAAACAGAACAGTAAGCAAGACTGGTAAGCAGAATGTTACCTCTCACACTGACCAGTAAGGGTTAAAACGACAGAAAGAAAACAAAGTAATACTCAGTCTTTAAGGAAAAAGCTAACAGCTTTGGATTTGACGAGGCAGCTCTAATGCTAATGAAAGAGACTAACAATTTGCATTTGTAGTCTTTTCTTCCAAGAAGTTTAAATCTAAGTACATTTTTATTAATCCTTTGGACTACTTTCGAGTTTTGTTTAAAATATTAGGAAGGAAATGATCTCTACTTTGCAAGGATGGATGAAAAAAAATAATGTGCTGAGAGTTTTATAGTATTTTTTCACCTCGATAACTCCAGTATTTTGTTGCCACTATTATTTCCACTTTGGCTAAGAAATTTATCCTTCACCAAATATTTATCTGTTGCATACTGTGAGTTAGCCCTGAGGCAGTACACGTACACACACACACACACACACACACACACACACACCCCCACACACAGTGGGAGGTAAAGGATATGAAGTTGAAACTGTAATTTTTTCTCTTGCTTCATGTGATGTTGAATCTTTTGAGTTTATGAGCCTGGGAACTTTACTGATTTTAGTTGAAGGTTTTGCCTTCTGGGTTGTTGTGGTAGAAGCAAGTTGCTAATTTTTTAATAAGCACATACTTTGTGCCAGGCACTACTGAATTTTTATGTGAATTGCTGATTTAATCCTTATGGCAATGTTGTGAAGTGGTTGTTTGCAAGATTTTTACAAAGAAACTTTATAAGAAAAAGTAATTTATGCAAAGTCACAGTGTTAGTTGCTAGGCTAGAATTCCAGGCTCCTGCACCTGACTCTGTAGTTTCTCTGTTGTGATCCTTAGTGATGTCTTCCTCTTGTGAAACGCAGGCACACCAGTAAGATTCTGTTTTCACTTTCTTTTTGGATCAGTGTTGGGAAGCATAAATACGTCAATATTTTCACTAGTTAGAAATTTTAAATAGTTTAATGGTGGCTTAAACAAGTAGGAGTTGTTCTTTCCCTGAACCCAAGGTAGGTATTTTGCTCATAGCAGTGCAGTGGCTCCACAGTGTCAGTGTGTGCCTCTGAAGTCTCTCTGTGCTTCCCTCTTGATTATTTTCCCTTGGTTGCAGTAGTAAGGATATAGACTTTGAGTCATGGATCGTGCCCATGTGAGGAAGATGAGCTGTCTCTGCTCCTGTTCATCAGGGGAACAAATCCTTCCTCAGAGCTGCTGCCCTTTACCTCTTCTTCCTCAGCAGATCCTGTGTAGGTCTGTGTAGCCAGAACTGTGTCTCATGGCTGTCTTTGGGGGGGGCAAATATTTATTTCATCCACCACTATTGGTAGAGGTAGGCAAGTGGCTGGGGAGTTGAGAGTCAGCCAACCTGTGTGCTTGCCACAAGAGCGATCAGCTTTGCTGAACTCAGATGAGAGGAAATGCAGATGGACTGGAAATGATTTTTTACTGTGTCCCTGGTGAGTCTGAGCTATATCCCACAGTGCATGGTAGTATTAGTGCTGCTGGATTCTAGGATGGTGGAGTCTCCTTTTAGAGGTGATTTCTAGGTCCTTTCTGTCCTGGATAAAGAATTGAATGAAACAAAAATAAACAGTGGCAAAATTTCACATTTATTAAAGGAAGGGAAAAAAAAGAAGGATGGGGAGAAAAGGTTCTGCAAAGCGAGTTTGGGCCAAGTAAAAAAGGAGGAAAAAAAAAAATATATATATATATATATACCCTAGCGTAGAGTAGGCTATCTGAAGAGGCACCGTAACAGGTTCTCAGTGGTGACTGTCTCTTCTTTATATTTGCCACGCTGGTGTAAAGGCCAAGGCACCCTGTCAAAACCAGCTCACATGCAGGTTTCTGAGACTTGTTCTGCATGTGTGTCCCAGGATCTTGCCAGGCCTCCTTTACCAGCTAGGTGTTTTTTTTTTTTTTTTTTTTTTTAATTTAATGGTAACAAAGTTTGTTTGAAAAAGAAAAAGTTAAGAATGAGGGAGAAACTGGTTCTGCAGAATGAGCTTAGGTTGAGTAAAAGGAAAAAGCAAGATAAAATTACATGCTGGCAGACTCAGTGGGATGTCGTGAGGAAAGCCGTAACAGTCCCAGCTAGCCAGCCTCTTCCTGCCTCATTAGGAGGTGATAATACCGCTGGTGAGGGAGTAGAACATGGCTTGAGGTTCATCTGAATGGCTGGAGAATCCATAGCAAGTTGAGAAGAAAAAGGTATGGAAGCACAAGGAACATGGAATTTATTTTTGAGAGAAGCTAGAATTGAGAGAGAGGAACTAAAATCGAGAATGTGTTGAATCCGTGTGAGTCTTATATGTATCCTGGTCTACAGGCAGGGAAGGGGGCTGCTGCAGACACACTGTTGTTGTCATCCTTCCTGTTGGGCTTGGGTGCTCTGCGGGCTGGCGGCAGAGTCCTTCTGTACAAGCCAGCATCGTGGCATATCCTCCTCTGATCACCCAGGTTCCTTTCTGCGTGATTCCTTCATAATGCTTCGTTAACTGAGGTCCATTATTCATTGATACTTTTACAGGTCTTTATACTCTCTTTGAATGAACAGTACTTAGAGTACCTGTTTTCTTTATAAAATCTTAATGTGTAAGAAAACCTTGTGTTTTTTCCCCAAGTACAAGTCTGACATATTCTTCAGAGAGGTATTTTCTTTTTGTTTCTCTTAGCTCTTCAGCCATATTTTTACTTATGTTTCTTCCTTTTAAAATTTTATTTTACATTTTACACTGTACTTTACTTTCTCTTAGTGATAAAGACGGGCAGAGTATGAAGAGGTGGGAATGTAAGGCGGGGAGGAATTGTTTAGTAAATATCACTTAGTTTTGAGTTGAGTAAAATGAAATGATTATATCAATAATAGCTTAACAAAAAGTAATATGAAAAACAAAAAATATAGTATATCTTATACACTGCCTGGCTCTATCCTACCATATTTCATTTCAGGACTCTATATTGCAGTGATTTGTTTACACATCTGTCTTGTGTCGCACTTGTCTGTAATCATCTCAGTGGTTGCTGTTATAGTATCTGGTGGATAAAGGTTCTTAGAAAGTGCTTTTTTATCTTTTCCAGCCTTTGTCAATTATTTTTTTAATTCACCTTGAAAGATATATTAGTACTATACAATATACAATAAATATTAACATTAATAAATTATATTGATAAGCATCCATTACTTATGTAATAATGTAAATTAGTAAGTATATTATTACTCTTTCTTGACAGAAATATCAATATAGTATGTCTTATCCTGGGAGAAGAGTGACAGTAGTTCTTGACAATTTTAAGTATGCTGCAATAAAATATTGTTTAATTAAAGTGGTAAAAAAGAGGTGAGTTCGTATATAAATTATCTAATGAGTGCCCTGAGAAAGTAAATTAAGGCATAGAGCAAACTGACCGGTGAGATTTTATTTCACTTTTATTGAGGTGTAAAGGGAGAAGGTAAGTCATAGTTTATAATCCCTAATACATTTAGAATTATTGAAAATGTAATTGACTTTTGAAAACATTGTAGTGTTGCCGGGTGTGGTGGCCTGTAATCCCAGCACTCAGGAGGCTGAGGCAGGAGGATCGCCTCAAGTCTGATGCCAGCCCCGGGTACATAGTGAGTTCAAGGCCAGCCTGAACTGCACTGTGAGACCCTGTCTCACCCCCCCCCAAACCCCTACCCCACTGGCAGTGTCCTAAGTGGGCCAGTTGTACCTGACTTTGATTTTAATGGTCGGTAAATATCAGGTGGTGAGAGTGTTGGGTACTGACTGGCATCTGTGGAAACCTGTGTGGTTTCTTTTCAGTTTTTCTGGGCAAACTCTAGTTATAATTTTTATTGCTTGATCTCAGCTTTTTTTTATTGTGTTTTTGTGGCCAAGTATACTTCATGTTTTTCCAGTTTAAATTGTAATTCCTGAATATACCATTGCTTAAAATGCATAATTCATAAATGATTAAAAATCTTAACATGCTGCTTGATATTGAAGTAGCCAACAATTTGACATTTATTTTGCCTTCAATAAGGCAAATGCACTTGTGGGAATACCATGTACTTAACACTTTTTTTTAAGAAAGAAAAATGGGTGTTAAATAGGACATTGTAGGTATCTTTTAAAAAATATACTTATGAGAGGTTCAAGATTTCATATTATAGGGTCATGATTTATTTAGGTGCACTCTTGGTTTATGCTTATTGTGTCACTAGAACACTTAAGCATATCTCGTACGTATGTCATAATTCAGTGTGGTCTGGACGTGCGTCTGGGGTTCAGTGTGAAATGTCCCCTCCAGCTTTGTTCTTTAACCTCCACGGCCCCGCCCTGACTCCGAGGCTTGTACCTGCTGGCGGGGGACATCCAGGCAATGCTAGGTAATTCAGTTTACAGTGGTTTAGAGGCAGTGTGGATAGTCTGTTTTTACGTACATACCTAGATGTTGATTGTATTTTACTTCTTTGTAAGAGAACACTGTAAGAATCACGAGAAGTTTGAATATTGTAGTTCAAATTAAATGTCCTGTTTCTTCTACTGTAAATTTTGTTCATACAAAACTGTTCTGTCCTTCATATGCATCTCAGGCTGTTCTGTTTCTTTATTTGGAAAATAAAACTCCTGTTCCTAGTTGTGTGCATGTATGTGTGTATGTATACAACAGATTCTTTTTCCTTCAATAAGGAAAAAGTCTGTTATTAGTCTGTTTGCTTTACTGTGCTTTGTGTTTCTCTTTAAGGCTGATCTTGATGTCTGTTTGCTTTACTGTGCTTTGTGTTTCTCTTTAAGGCTGATCTTGATGTCTGAGGCATTGAAAGTGACATTTTGTAAGAAGTGCCTCACAATGGGAACTCCTTTCTGCATTGAGGCCCCAGTTCACTTCAGAATCCCGCATCCTGGTCCTTAAGGACCAGGTATCCTTTCCCCATGACCAGCAAGCAGAAGCCATCAAACAGAATAGAAGCTGTTTGAAGTAAGGGTAGATTGTTTTTCACTTGTTACAGATTTGTAGCATCGCAGGGGTGGTGGTGGAGGTAAGTACAGGGAAGATTAAAATTATACACAGCCATATTGTAACTTAGATTAGTAACATATGTAGATTATGTTTTTAATGTTTATGTGCTTTTTTTTCCCTTTATAATAATTCTTTCTCTGTTTGGTAATATGATCCTAGACTTTTTTGGGGGTTTTTTTTGGGTGCTAGCGATCAAATTCAGGGCCTTGTGTTTGTGGGCAAGCGCCCTACCACTGAGCTAAATCCCCAACTCCTAGACTATGTTTTTACTAGTATTGTGTTTGTGGGTTTTGTTTCATTTTTATTTTTTGTGGTGTTGAGCCTCAAACCCAGGGTTTTACCTATCACTGAGCTACATACCCAGCCCTATTTTGGTGAATTTAATTTTTTTATGTATTTACTGCATTTTTGAGATGAAGTCTTGCTCAGCTACCCAGGCTGGGCCTGAACTCCTGATCTTCTGGCCTCAGCCTCCCACATAGCTGGGATTAAGGCCTGTGCTGGCGTGCCTGACATGTTTGTGAATTTAATACCAGTTTTATTGAGGTATAAGTTACGTGTAATAAATTTCACCAGTTTTCAGTGTAGAGTTGGTAGAGTTTTGACGTATGTATATGGTGGCACCTACCTGTAATCTCAGCACTGAGCAGTTTAGCAGTTTAGTGAGCACAGGTAGAAAATTTGGTCTTTACAGAAAATTTGATAGTTAATACAATTTAAAGACATTGACAACTGATTAACATTGAAAATGGAAGGAAAAAATGGAGGGGAATAAATTTGAATGGATAAAAAAATAAGTTTTAATGGATAAAAGAAAGTGCTACATCCCCATCCAGCCTCCCTTCTGCCCCAGTTTTTGAATTTTGAGACATGGTCTTGCTAAGTCTATAAGTTGCCCAGGCTGGGCTTCGACTTCGATCCTCTGCCCAGCCTCAGAGTGCTGGGGTTGCAGGCAGGAACCACCAGGTCTGTTGTGAACTTTTAGATAGAAACTTGGGGTATATCTTTCCATAGTAGATAATTCATTTATAACTTGTTTTATTTCCTTAAAACAGCCCAGGTAGTTTACAGCAAAACATATTGATTGAAATAGTAAAAGAAACAGAAGATTAGATCAAGCAAATCATAAATCTTAAGTGTTGGCTGCTCCAATTGAGCTTCATATTTGATCATAAACTTCCTGGGAATAAAGACAAAAAGAAAAAAGAAATCACTTGGATAGAAAGGAGGGGCTGTGCCTGTTTTTGAAATCAAGGATTTAAGAACTGTGCTGTATATTAGTCAATAGAGCTTTTTACCAATGGATAAAAAAGCAGTGAGTTATCAGAGTTGCCCAGTCTTCTACTACTATGTTGAGACTCTTGTTAAACATTGTAATAGACAAATGTAATTTGAACTCTGGTCTATCTAGGTATTTATGTATTTGTCTCATCTGCATAGTGTTTAAAAAGAAGCAGTTATACACACAGTATTGTTGCCAGTGTTCTGAAGGATACAAATAACCTTAATGTCATCTATCACTAAATCTAATTACTAGAAGAAGTTAAATATGCAGGAAGCGCTTAGACAGTAGTTAAGTATAAGGTCAGAGGTGCATGCTATCAATATATTGATGTTAGTTATGCCAAATACTTGATCTGGGTCTAGAAACATTTGGTTGGTTAAGTGAGGGATAATTGTGGGATAGGAAGAAGTCTTTCGGAGAGCTGCTGCAGATTTTTAAAGAAAAGATAGGGCGATAAGAGCAGTTTATTTTTTAATATATTGTGTGTTTGGTGGCAATTGTTAGTATTGGTTTCATTAGAATTGAGTTCAGTATTTAAGTGAAACAGTAATATCATAGGAAGTTGTATATACTAGTACTTATAAAGTAATTCTATATATTGAATGATTTGTCACTACCTGTTAAAGAAACCACAGATTTTTAATAGCTAGGTGACAATGGCTGGTGAAGCATTGTTGCTTAATACCAGAGCTGTTTAGTTACCTTATTGACTGCTGATCAATGTGAGATTGTTCTGTATTTGATATTTCTGAATTATAGCCTGATACTCCACTCAATATCTGTGGAATGTGTGAACAAAAAATTCTTTAGTGTTTTCTGCTATGAGGTGTGGAATAGAAGCTGTTTAAGTCAGGATTTCTGATAACAGTAGCTCATATACTCTTCCAGTTGACATGAAAAGATTACAATTAGTATAGCATAATAAAAACATCATTCAGGGGCCAGGAGCTATGCCGGTTCAGAGAAGGATGAGATCTCTAATTCGTTAAATACTGTGAGCAACACTGATTAATCTTTAACAAAAAGATAGTCCATTAATTCAATCACGTTTTACTAGTTAAAAAAACAGAAGTAATTATACATTTCCTTGCATTTGACTACTACATGCTCAGCCAGTTAGATCCTTGCTAATCTATTAGGACATAAACGTTATAAATCATTATTTTAGCAGGAGTTTATCCTTACTGCAAATATGTGACTATTTATAGCCTGAAGATTGCTACAAGGCAGTTCTGAGGAAAATTGTGGTATAAAATAAGCTCCTCACAAAATGCCTTACCAAACAAAGGAGGCGAGAAGGAGTGTGTAAGTAGGAAGGCTTAAAAATGGCTGTATACAAATGCCATAACAGTAAGACTAGGTGGAGAAAATAGCTAGGTAGAGGACCGCAGATGTGGGGAAATTTTAGGGAAGAAACTCAAGTAGGGTAAGTTTATATTGGTCAAAGGGATTTTTAAAAATAGCCTAGGGGTGTATTAAAAAGTTAAAGGATGATTAAGGATGAAATTTAGAGGTAGTGATGGGACAAAGTTGTGTTTCCTATGTATTTGTGTTCTTATTAATTCGATAAATATTTCATTATTACTTTCCTGGACCACAGACTCCAGAGAGGAACTTAGAGGTATTTTTCACGTTTAGTTTTGCCGTGTTGGTCAGGAGAGAGATCAGACTTTGCTTGCCAGCGCTGTGACCTTTTCTGTCTGTGCTTGTGCTCATTGTGTGACAGTAACGAGGAGGGTGAAGAGCCAGTGGTAGATTTCTTCCTTTAGGGATGTGCGTAGGACACTGAGATTTAATTATTTTGGAGTATGTTTTCCATAGTGATTTTTAGTATTTACTTTTTCTTTTCTAAGTTGTATAGCCTCTCAAGAATTAAATATTTGACATGAAGTTTATGTGCATCTGTAGTGACTGGTGGTGCAGGAGAACTTAGAATTTGTTAGGATATGGTGGCAGTATTTATGTAAGAACTTACGAATCCCCAGACGAGAGTGTAATGCGGGGATAGAGGGAAAGGGATTTGTGTGAGGTCGTGCTCTGGGATCTTGGTGACTGTTACGGCTTGGATCAAAAATCCCTCCCGGGAGGCTCATGTGTTCAGACATGAGGCACTAACCTCACCAGTACATCAGCCCTGTGTGGAGTTCATAGCTGAATGGACTGTCAGGAGGTGGCTTGACTGGGGGAAGTGGATCACGAGGGTTGTGCCTTGACGGGTGTTTCTTGTTGCGGGTCTTTCCTTCTCCGGCCCTTTCCCTGCTCTTTGCTGCTGGAGTTGAGCACCTTTTCTCTGCCATGCTCTTCTGCCGTGATGTCTCTGCCTTGGAACAGGCTGAGTAGGGACTCAGACCTCTGAAGCCATGAGCCAGGAATGAGTCTTTTATCCTGTTAGCTGACTGTCTTGGATATTTTGGTCACAGTGACAAAAGCGAGCCCTGAGCAGGGAAGCACTAGCCCAAAAGAGTGAAGTAGAGGAGGGTAAGGACTCGCTACCCAAATCCCAGGTTCCAGGGGGATTTTAATCTCAGGGCTGCTCTAGGTGCAAGAGGGTTTCCTTTAGTGGATGGGATGCAGTGAATGACAAGAGATTGTAGTTATTGCCAGTACTTAAAGTCTGTCCTGGCATTTGGGTGGCATTTGGGTGATGTGCCTTGTGTGGAAGAGGAACCAGCTATGCGCAGCGATGGCAAGCCTTTTAGAGCTTTCAGTGATAACAAATAGTGGGCTGTGCGCCATGTCATAGGCTCATACCACTGAGCTATGATATTGTCTTCCGAACAAGGTGTAGTCTTCCAGGGTGTGGTGGCTGACCATACTCGGGCAGGGAGTTTGGTGTCCAGCCTAGTGACTTGAGCTATTGGTGGTCTCCAATTCCAGCAGGTATGTGAAATGTACTCTCCAGACTGGTAGGATCTTGGACAGATCCCTTACAGAGTTGGAGGTAGGGCAGGAAGGTTGTAGTATCAGCTTTTGAATAGTCTTTTATGTGTGGGAAGATTTTCCTAATACACATTTAGTTTCATTGTTGGTAGGAATCAGTCTCATCATTATAGAAGGCAGATCACATGTGTATCCTCTTTTGTAAGCAGATCATAGGCATGGACTTAGCCTCATTGATTAGACTCACATCCCACACAACCGTACTTTGGAGCTGAGGAAGTGAATCTGCATGAGCATCCTTGTTTGGTTGTGGAGGTGTTACTGACTTGGTGGCAGCAGTGTCTCCCCGATTTCCAGGAGTAGGGGTGGTTTTCTTTAGCTCTTTCTGGGATGCTAAACATCAGTGGTGGTTATTCTCTAATTATTATCCCCAGTGGCCTGGTCTGTGATGCGGTTTGTTCCTGAAGCTTAACTTTGAGCCAAGTTCTCCACCTTTTCAAGAGTAAACTGCTGTCTGTAATCAGCCAGGGTTAGCTTCTTGTGTGTTAAGAACCTTTGTGTTAAGACAGCAAATGAAGATCGAGCTGATACCTGCCCAGCTTTGTCAGAGCACACTTAGTGAAGCGGTTCTGCTGGTCCTCCTGGGGTTCGACAGGAGTGCATGCCGCTGAGTGAAAGGGGTGATAGCTGGGGCTCGACCCGAAGCTGACGGGCCTCAGTATCACACTATCTTGGGGTGAACGGGAGGAAACCAGGGAAATAACTATGGCGGTAATAGGTCTGTTCAGATGTTGGGTGTTGTGGAACAATTGTTTTAGCGTGGGACAATTATTTTAGTTTTGGACATCTTTAGTTTGAGATGCCATAGAAATAATCACCTGTGGAGATAATCTGACACGTAATTGGAAATGCAGTTCTAACATTCAGAAAAGAGAGCAGGGCCAGAAGAGATAGTTACTCAAAGCCATGCTGTAGCAACAGGAGGTGGGAAGTGAGGAGGTTGAGGGCCCCTTAGGGGCAGAGCAGAGGAAGGAAGGGGGAGTGAGGAAGTCTGAAAAGGAATGCTCTGGAAGGACAGGGTGAAGCTGGAAGGCGTCCTGTTGGAGAGGTTCAGGGGGAGTGCAGGCTTCCAAGGAGCAGATGGTCAGGCATATCAAGTCCTGCAGAGGATAGAGACTGCGACGAGGCCACTACCTTTTCGTGACTTTGAAGAAACGTGTGGAAAATGGAACAAAATCTTACAGTAGTAGAGCAAAGGGCTAAGGTAGTACCTGGAATAAAAAAGATTAATTGGCGAATCTGGCCAAATTTCCGTTGACAGATTTGGGATCTGAATCACAAAGTGTAGAACCAGAGACACAACCCGTGTCTTTTTCCTTACCAGATTTTATCAGGCTGGTGGTTAAGCTTGTCTGTTTGAATAACTGCACTGATGTATCAAATCCTTTTGTTTTAATGAGTTGACAGCTCTAGTGTGGAAAACTTGGGAAAATATTTTGCTTTACAATTTTAGTGTTCATTAAGCATTATTATGTAAGCCGTAAGCAAATATGAGAGAGCTTAATCGTTGGTGGCATCTGTGTTCTCATTATGAATGTGTGTTTTCTTTTGTATATTCTGATGATCTTTGTTAACAGTTTGACCTTGCTTTACATTTTTGCCAGACTATGCAATGGCAGACATTTGCATTCTGTCTTTCCTTCCTTCTAGTCTAGCTTTCTTATGAACAGTGACTTCATTATTGCTTAGACTACTGGTGGTTAGGGCCCCTGCCACTCATGATTTTCATTTTTCTGTATTTTGAAGTGCTGTCTTTTTACATTTTCATTTTCTCTATTTAAAGAGCTGTCTCTTTACATTTGCTATTCTGATAGAGTTTATCTGCTCAAAATGAAAGTCTGTGCCCCTTGAATTCTGGCTTCAAAATAATCATCTTGAGTAGATATGAGATACCCGAGCAAGATGAAAATGCAGAGATGCCAGTCTTAATTCACAAGAGTCTGTTGTCAACAAGACTGGATCTCGACTTGTAGCAGTCTTTAAAATGTATCCAGCATTGTAATTTAAACTATGGTATTTCATCAAGTTTAAATTTGTAGAACCCAGTTTTTTTTAATTTAATTTATGTAGTCAAATAGAAGATATTAAATTTAGAAAGTAATTCTTAAAAGATTTATATATTCTGACATTATTTTTGTGCAGTGTTTTAAAATTAATTGCAGTTCACCTTCAATCTGTGGAAGAGCTACCCTTATGTATCATAGGCTGTAAAGTAAGGACACTTCAGCGAGCATCTCATTCGGCATCGGACCCTTTCCTCGCACATTGCCCCTTTACGCTTTACATATTGTGGCGTTTGTTGTCATGCCATCTGTTCCCCATCCATTGTCTCATCCATGTTAGCCAAGCTCTCACAAGCTCAAGACCACTGAGCGACCCACCCCGCCCTTGGCCTAGGTATTGGTCTTGTCTGTGACATAATCCCAGGCAGCGTGACTCACTGGAGCCTGTTGGCAGGGGGTGACACTTAACCTCATCCCAGAGATGAAGGAAAAGGAGCTGGATGAGCTTGACTTGCATGTTACTGTCCAGTGAAGAATGGACAAATACCAAGGGATTTGGAATTACCTTATTTGGTTTCAGTAAACACTTCTCCTAGAGGTGTTTGTAAGATAATTCATAGTCTAAAATAAAGTCTTTTTTCCTGGTAGCTATGTTGACTACTGAAGTTGAGAATTTACTTAAGAGACCAAGTTACTATAAAAAACACTGTAGAATAACTTCATTAGAGTTAATATGTCAGAGTTTCAATGGCAATAATGCTGTTTATGTTTTTTCTTGATGGAATTATTTTTTCCATGTTGTAAGGCCAGTGTACAAATGCCAGTGTTTTATGGTAAACAGGTTTTTTCCCCCTTGATGCAGCAGAACTCTATTTACACTGTGACCTTTCAGAGTAAATTGGTAAGCAATGTCAGGTGCTAAGAACTGAGAAAGGATGGAAAAATGTACTTTGCAGGTAAAACTTTAGGATGCTCCATTTACATGAAATTTTAAACAATGAGGTAAATGACTTTATATTGAAGCCTCAGTGTTTCAAAATGATGATTAACGAGGAACTTGTCACTTAGAATTCACTTCAGGTACTGTGTTTCCAGTGTTAGCCCAAAGTAATTTCTTGTAATACAAATGGATGATTTTTACAAAATGCACACACAAGGTTAGTATAGTGTGGTAATAACTTAGCAATACAATAAAAATATAGTGTCTTTTTTCACTTTGAACTTGTTAGTCTGTCAGAAAGCCTGTTTTCATTTCTTCATTAGTATTTTATTTATTCATTAGTCTTTTTCTGATAATGTATGGCCTTTAAAAAACAACTTGGAAAGCTGTGGCTTTGGAAACATGTTTTATAGACTTTTATGTGCTTCCATATAATTCTTTTAATTTTCCATCACTGTTTGAATAATCATGTGCATAAACTGCACTTTAGGCTTGTAGCTTGGCAGCTGGAGTGACAAGAGTCGGATGGACAAAGCTGTGGTGGAGCCTGTAGCTGGGGAGCAGCAGGGTTAATAACATGTCCGTGGTGGCTGGGCAGTAGGATTGAAGTCAGACTCAGGGCGTAAGATATGGGCCCCGCTAAGTCCTCTTGAGGTAATCATGTTGCTGTAGCAGACCGAGCTTGGTATGTGCAAAATCAAGGGGCGCTTCCTGTTCCTTTAATACATATAATAAACATTTCTGACTTATTTAATGTTGACAGATACGAGGCTGTTTGGTGGGTGTGGCCCCTGAGCGTAGTCCTCGTTGGGATATAAGGGTACGAATTAGTTCAGTACTCACAAGGCAGTGAATCGTCCCATTGGTGTGGGCCCTTGAAAGGTCCACGTCTGAAGGTGGAGTTAGAGAGTTACAGCTTTTGGCTCTATCCAAAGCTTCCTGTGTGTGCTTGTGTATGAGGGAGTTGCGCATTGTGTGTGTGTATGTATGCGTGCGTAGGTGTGTGTATGTGCATGAGTACTTGTGTGTTTCCATTTGACTACAGCCCTTCCATTGACATATGTAAGGGTAGTTCTGAACAATTTCTTTTCAAAAACTTATTTCTTAGTAGTGGCATTCTTGCTTTTGACTTTGGGCTGATCAGAAATCTTTGTCTATGGCAGCAATAGTGGGTGGAAAAGTTAGGGATAGGTACAATTTAGCCAGTACAGGTTGTGAAAAAGTGCATTTATTTCCCTAAATTCCTTGAAAAACAAAATGTATTTCATTTAAACATCAGATACTTAAAGTATCAGATACTTTCTCAGAAAGTAGAGATTCTGTTTATTCATACTTGCTTAGCTTTCTGGGCTTAATAAAAAGACAGATGAGTTAAATTCTTGTCTCTCACATTTTGTAGTGTTGGAAGTAGCATAAAGATGAAAAGCTTTTTGCCAAAGTAGAGGATATAAGGAAAAGTTCTTTAAATTGTATCAAAGGGGAGATTAAACAAAATTAAGAGTCTGGGCAAGGGGAAATAAATTTTAAATATGTATTTAATTATGTAAGAACAGGTGCAACGGTATGTAAGTGCCTGACTCCAAAAGACAACATGAGTGAGTGCTAAAGTAAAGGTATTTAAACTTGCTTAATGTTTGGTAAACAGCGTATCAAACATCTTTGTAATTACGTCACTAAAAGGAACCATGAAATTTGAGACAGTCTGGTATTAAGGAGATCAAAGAAGTACTTAAAAATAATACTGGGCTGTAGCTTAAGTGGATCATCTTCATGTAGAATAACACGTTAAAAAAAAAGTTAACGGGTTGGGTAATTCAAGTGGAACAGATTGGAATGTGCGGTTCTGACTGAGTTGATGCACCTGAAGCAATAAATACCTTTTTTTCCACCAGCAAAATCTTTACAAAAAAGTTATTATTAGTCTTGATGCAGTTAGCACAATTTGAGATGACTAAAGTATATTATTATTAAATGAACTAAAAGAAATCGCTTGATCTTTTTTACACATGCAAATAAATAGTATTTAAATAAAATAACTTAGAAACCTGATAGTGTTCCTTGAAGTGTAGGGTAGAGGAATAGTGACTGAATGAATGAATGAAGGACTACTTAAAAAAAATACATCCACATAATATTTTTCTTAAGCAGGTAACTATAAAGTATTATACTTAGGAATAGCTTTGACTTCTCACATTTTTCTCACTTAAAATATTTACCATGTGTTTTAGTTACTTTTCTCTCGTTTTTGGGACAGAATACTCGACACCCAAAGTTAGGGGAAGAAAGGTTTATTAGCTCACAGTCTGCAGAGGTTTCAGTCTATAGTCCGCTGGGTCCGAGGCAGGGTGGCATGGCAGAGGCAGGGCAGACAGGCATGGCAGACCGGCAGCCCACTGACAGCAAAGTAAAGTGAGGAAATGCAAGGAATGTATGCAAATAAGCAATGTAAACAAGCAGCTAGTTAGCTTCTTCCTGTATCTTTTATCTAGGCTACCTGCCCTTAGGGCGGGTAGCACTCCCACCCTTAATTTTAGTTTCACATCCTTGATCCCAGCAGAACCATGCCAAACTGATCAGTGGATTAATTTAGTAATCACACAGTCTAGATCCAACTATCTCTTACCACATGAGGCTTTGAGGGAACATCTAGACACAAACCATAACACCATGTCTATCTAGTGCTTGTTGCAAAAACTGTGTTAAATTATATTTTCCTTTCCTTTTTGAATAAATAAAATTTGTTCAGTTGATTTGGATTCAGTGCACTTTTTTTTTTCCTCACAGAATTATTTTAAATTATTCCTAGTATGGTCTAATTTATAACAGTGTTAGGTATTTGAAATGTTATTTCAGGTTCAGAAATCACCTTTAAGCATAGGAAGCATTTGGTCAACATAAATTTAGTGGCCACTTTACAGGCAAAATAGGTAATTCTCAGGAGGCAGAAGTCATTAGCAGTCTGAGTAATGATGAGGGCCATGTTGGTAAATACGATGTCAAGGTACTTCCCAGGGGCCGAAGATCTGATGGCCAGAGAGACAGAGACAACATTAATCGCACTTCTCAGAAATAGTGTATTTTTTTAGTAACTAATTTTCTTCTCAGTGGTCAGTTGAAATATCGTGAAAAAGATCAAAATTAAGACAAGGTCTTTTATTCAAATTTAGACTTGTTTGTGCCTAGAAGGAACCCTGAAAGGATTTTACAGTCAGAAGTTAATTTTTAATTACGAAGGTGTTTAAAAAACTTAAGTGTATGTGGACAGGTAATAACTCAGCTTTTCATTTTACACAAGAAATCCTGAAATCTGAAAAAAAAAAAGAAATCCTGCAATCTGAATATGATATTTGAAGATATGTAATAGTCAGATATACTTTACCTGAGCTGAACTGCACAGGTTCCAAACCAGCCCCCCCAAATGGGGATTGAACACAGGGTCTTCTCACTGAACTGCATCCCAGTCATTTTTATTTTCTTATTTTGAGACAGGATATAGTTAGTTAGGTTACCCAGGCCAAGTATCCTCTTGTTATCCTCTTGCCTTAGCCTCTCAGAATGCCAGGATTACAGGTTGTCGCTGCCATACACAAATTGTGCAGATTTTAAATACACAAGTCTCTAATATTTGGTAAATGCATATATCATTATTTAAAAATCATGTAAAACAAGGTGTAGGGCATTTCTTTCTTCCCAGAAAGTAACCTCCTATTGTCTGTGATCAGTCTTCTCTGACTCTCTGCCCCCAGGTAACCACTGAGTAACTTTTAATATAGATTAATTTAGCCTATAGATTAGTTTTATGTAAGCAAAATGTATACTTTTGTGCCTATTTTTTTTGCTTGTGTAGATGATTGTATGCTTTATGTTTGTTGTACTTCTGAGTAGTATTCCATTGTACAAATATCAGAAAATAAGGAAAAGATTTGAACAGATAGTTTAGAAAGGCAGATACACTAATGCTCATAAAAATAGGAAAAAGATTCCTCAGCATGGTTATTGTAGTCATTCAGGGAGTGTGAACTAAAGCCACAGTGAGGTACAGCTGTCTACCTACCATGATTAAAATTAAAAAAAAACAGTAATACCAAGTGCTGGCAACTGAACAATCTCATGGATTGCTTTGGGGGTATAGAATGATGTAACTACTTTGTGAAACATCTTGGCAGTTTCACATACTGTAAAGTTAAACATATACTTACCACATGAAGTAGCAGTCTTAGTGCTAGACATTTACCATCCCCCAAATCCCTTATCTATACATAGACTTGTTTATGTATAGTCATCACTGTTTATTCATAGTAGCTCCAAACTAGAAATAACTCAAATGTCCATCATCAGGTAATAGAAGAATAGATAAAAACATTCTGTTTTAAATTTTTTTTTCTCATACCCCAGGAGTACAAGAAAATGTAGAAATGTATAAAATCATCTAATGTAGAAATGTATAAAATTTTCAGAAATTTTGATATTGGACGCATTCTTAAAAAAATACCTGGGTCTTTGTTAAGCCTGAAACCATAATAGAATCCTATTTTATTGTTCATTTAAAAATAGTAATACATTTAAAAAATGAATTTCTATGTTACGTTTTTGTGACCTAGATGAGCTAGTAGAATCTAATTGAAGATGTGGCCCAACCACATTATTCCTCTCTGAAAATGGTTCCCTGCCAAAAGTTCCCTTCTCTGGGGTTGGAACTACAACATCTAGAAAACATAATGAAATTTTCTGTCCTCTGGGCACAAATTGGCACAAACAGCAAAACAGGTTGTGTTACGGTTTGTGGCTAGATGTCCCCCCAAAGCCTCATGCAGTCATAGGCAGGGTCATTTTCAGAGGTGGCTGGATCTAGATTGTGTGATGCTGGGAGGAAGGGTGTGCGATTGCTGAAGCAGTCTGTTGATAGGTTTGGCATAGTTTGGGGTAGGATTAAGGCCCCCCCCCCGGATTAAATATAAGGGACAGAAAGAGGACTTGGCGCACCCTCATTGCTTGCTTTCTGCCATGCTGCCCTGCCTTGGAACCAGTCACTTGTGGACTGAAACTTCTATAAAATGTGAGCTAAATAAGCCTTCCCTCTTTTAACTTGTGGGTGTCTGGCATTTTGTCTCAGCAATGAGAAAAGTAATGAAGACAGTTTGTTTTGATTCTTCCCAGATTCATTCTCTCATCATTTTGAGTTCTAAATTGTCTTGCTTTCCACATTTCTTGCATATTTAATAAAATTTGGGGGATAGGTATGTTAAGAATGGTTAGCCAAATTGTAATTTAAACCAAAAACTTTCTTGAGTTGTATTTTAACTGTTTTATTCAATAGTAAAATATTAAACATATTGCTACTATTTATATCATAATTTTTGGTGGAGGTTGTGGTTTATTTATAAATGAAACTAAACTATAGTATATGAACATATTAAGGATCATAAATTAAATGAGCAGTTACTAAGATGGTAGAAAACTGGTAAGCTCAGAAGTCAGACTTCCTAAACCCTTTTCATGGGGTTTTGCTCCTTTTTCTCGAAATACGAATACTATAAATTTGAACCTTATTATTTTTGGCCGGAATGGTGCTGGGGATTGAATTCAGGGCCTTGTGCTTGCTAGGCAAACACTCTACCACTTGAGCTATATCCCCAGCTCCCGAACCTTATTTTTATAACTGAAATTTGTGTGATTAACTGCAAGTTTCATGCTGTTTCAAATTAATTTAAATTTGGGTGAAAAACTCAGTGATTGTTTCCCAAGGGGACACTGGTAATCTTGTAGCTACATTTAGACAAGAGAGAAGCTAGATTAAAAACTAACTTTAAAAAAAAAAAGGATTATAGTAGGCTTATGGCTTAATTTTAAGTATTTAGAATTGATTTTTTTCTTTAAAAGTCCAAGATTATTTTATAGTCTGGAAAGTAGCTTTTAAAAAATTTTTATATACAGAAGAAATACGTTAAGCCAGTCATTATCTTATTACTAAAATAGAATCAATTTTGAAGAACTCTCCAGTAAATTGAGTGTGAATCAATACCAAGATGAAAAGTTGTTACTTCCTCCCTCCACCTTCATTATTTTCATAATTAAATCTAGGGAAAATAAGATTAACAAACAGATATTAGTGTGAAATTGCTTTTTAAATTCTGGATGATATATTTCAAAGTGAATTATTGAATTCTTCATGTAAAGATACTTTGAATAAAGAAATAAGAAAACTCTTGATAATTTTTGCCTGTAACATTGATTCTCAAATGCTTTCCAATATGTTTTCCTATTTAGGTTTTCTCAACCATTTGGCAACATTTCTGCAAGCCTTGTGGTGGGATGTGAGCATTTGGTGTGGGGGGAAATCTAAAACTATAATTGTTTTATTTTAAATGGAGAGGGACGGAACTGGCTGATAGCATAGCCTTTAAATATGGTTCTCCAGTCTCCACCAGTGATTCTGTGAATAATATTTATCTCACTTTTTATTTGGAAAGGATTTTACACATAGGAGTTACAAAAATAGGACAGAAAATTTCCACCATATACCTATTTTCCTTAAGTTTTTTTTTTTAATTATGAATGGATGTTGGATTTTGTCAAAGGCCTTTTCTGTGCCTATTGAGAAGATCATGTGATTTTTGTCCTTCTGTTTATATGATGGATTATGTGTATTTATTTGTGTATGTTGAATCATCTCTGCATCCCAGGGATGAATCCTACTTGGGTGTTAGATCCCTAAAGTTCTTGTACAATTGGATGGTGAATCTGTCTGGACCTGGGCTTTTCACAGTTGATGGTTTTTTCTTACTTCTTCAGCCTCATTGCCTGGTATTGTTCAGAACTTTTGTATCTTCTTCATTCAGATTTGGTAGTTCATATGAATCCAGGAATTCATCCATTTTTCCTGAATTCTCTATTTTATTAGAGTACAGATTCTCAAAGTAATTACTAGTGATCTTCTGGAGATCAGCAGAGTCCATTTGGATTTTTCCTTTTTCATTTCTAATTGCATTGATTTGTGTCATTTCTTTCCCTTTTTTGTTAAGATTGGCTGGGGGGTTTGTCTATTTTGTTTATTCTTTCAGTAAACCAGCACTTTGATTCATAGATTGATTGTGTTTTTGGTCTCAGTTTCATTAATTTCTGCTCTGAGCTTTCTAATTGCTGTCCTTGTACTAGCTTTGGATTTGGATTGTTCTTGTTTTTCTAGGACCTGAAGTGCATCATTAGGTTATTTGGACTTGCTGTGTTTTTCTGATGTGGGCATTCACAGCTATAAACTTTCCACTTAAAACTGCTTTCATTATGCTCCATAAGTTCTTGTGTTTTACTGGCATTATCATTTGCATAAGAACTATTTTTTTCCTTGTTTTCTTCTATGACCCATTGATTATTCAAGAGGTATTAATTTTCATGTGTTTGCATAATTTCTGTGGTTTCTTTGGCCATTGATTTCTTGTTCCATTGCACTATGATCTGATAGAATGCATGGTATAATTTAGATTGTTTTGTATTTATTTAAACATGCTTTATGGGTAGTAAGTGGTTTATTTTGGAGAAAGTCCAGTGTACTACTGAGAAGAATGTATATTCTATGGTTGTTGGGTGGAACGCTCTATACATACCTGTTAAATCCATTTGTTAGAAGGTTTGGTTCAACTCTGGCATTTCTTTCTTGAATTTTCTTTTTTGGTCTAGTTGGTCTTTCTTGATTTTTTTTTTTTTTTTTTTGGTCTAGTTGGTTGCTTATCATAGAAGTGCTTTTTTGCTAGCATGGAGGTCTATTTAGTTAATCTGCTTTTCTGTGATGCACTGAGGGCATGGCTAAATGTAGTCCTTTGCTTCTGTCCCACGATCTAACACCCCCTTCTCTGGGAATGGACTGCAGTATTGTTAATGTTACAAGGATCATCCGAGTATTGGGATTAATAAGAAAACTTATTAATAACAGGTATGAAACCTTGGCAATATCAAGTAAATCAGCAACAGTAATATTGTCCAAGACAAACCGAATTTTGACACAAGAACTAATAATATGCCACACTTATTCTTAGAAATCTACAATTATAATTATATATGTTATATAATATATAACATAAAATTATATATAATTATACTATATAATGTATAGTATACTTAGATGTATAATTATGTAATTACAAATATATAGTATTTGACATACAGCAAATATCTATTAAATGCATTAACAATACCTCCACTGATAGGAAAGAATTCAGTAGTAGTAATAGATCTAACTATCTAAAGATTAATAAAACTTACTCGTTATACTATTAAAGATATAGGGAGCTGGGGATGGGAGAAGGCAAGAAGAAAAATTTGAAAAATTAAACAGTGTGAGGTGATAAGGATGAGAGAAAAGTGGGACAGAGAATCCTTTTAAGGAATAGAAGGATCTTTATAGAATTAGATAAAGGTAACAAATAAAACTCAGTGAGAAATGCAAAGAAGAAAAGGAGGAAAAAAATATGGACACTAAAAAATAGAAAAAATTAAAAGGAAAAAATTATAAGGAAAAAAGAGAAAGTAAGAAAAAGAAGAGAGAAAAATAGACAAAGAAATTGCCCAAATCCAAATAAACTAATGAAGAGGAAAGGGGCAAAGAAAACGAGTTCAAAAACAGAATTGGAACGTCTGGCTTTGAAGGTCTGCAGCGTGGAGCCCGGTGTCCCGCCTGCCTTCCGGCCCTGTGTTTGCGGGGTGAGGCCGCCGCGTCCCGGAGGCCCCCTGCTGGCCTCGGGCTGCGGCCCCGTATCTGTCTGAGCCGGCTGTGTCCTGAGCACGCCGTGGGCGTGACAGCAGTCCGACCTCCGCTCTACGCTGATGTGGGCAGCAGGGCGAGGCTTCGGCCTGGCCTTTCCAGCCTGAGCTCGAACTTCTCAGGAAATCTCCTTCCATCCTGCTGGCTTCCTACGCGGACTGTCTCCCATCGCTGCCTCTTACTACTCCCTGTGGGAGGGCAGCTCTGGGAGCCCTGGAATGAAATTTTTTTCCAGTTGTTGCCGGTCCCCCGAAGGGCGCCTGATGAAAAGCTCTCTGCGCTGTGGTGGTGCGGTGCTGGAGTCTGCTCCTCCTGTCACCTGCCCTGTGGAAGGGCGCCCTGAAACCCCGCACTGCCTTTGCAGTTCATGGTGGCCCTGGGCGCTTTCCTTGCTTCTGGGGAGCCTGCTTCCCGCACGAGCCAGGAAGAGTCCATATTGTTGCATGTTTTCTCTGTGGACCGTTTCTGGAACTTCTCCAATGGTTGTGGACCGTTTCTCCAACTTTCTGTAGCTTCTAGTTTTCCTTTCAGTTCCTTCCCAATTCCTGGCAATCTTTCATCACCATTTGTTATTTTTTAGTGTCTGGGTTCTGCTTAGAGAGTTTGAATTTTGCTGCCAATCACCGAACCACCAGTTTGCCTCTTCCAAGGACTGTTCCAGTGCTTGAATGTTACTTGTGAAGGGTAATCGATGAACTAGTTTCTGCTTCTTTACATGTTTTCTCATGGTACTGTATAGTTTAGGTGGTAAGTGGCTAGTACAACCTAGAGTTCTGAAGATACTGGTTTATAGGCTAAGTCTGTACATAAGTAGTGGAAAACAGCAATTTATATGAAATGTTACCTTTGTACAGGAATTTCTCAAATCTTGAAAAGCTACTATTCAAAACAAATGAGGCCAAAGGACTAAGTAATACATATAATTAAATCTCAATGTAGGTTTTGTAGATTTTTTTGACTATTACAAAAGTTTATTTAATAAAAATCTTAATATGAAAATGTATATGGCCCAATTTTCAGTCATAGTGAAACTAGCCTTTTGGACAAGGGCATGTATTTCTCTGCCAAACAGTCCAAACAGTCAGTTATTATTTAAACTCATTCCAGGGTTTCCAACATGATGATACTGTTTGCTCATATCACCACCATTCCATTATTGTTCTGTTGCCCACTGGTTGCCATCTCCACGCATTCATCTACTACAAGGTTCGTAAAGGGATCAGATCCTCCCAGTACTCCTTCGACATGTCTGCTACTATTTAATTTCAGTGATAACTGCTTATCCATAAATTTTTTCAGCTCTAGAGGGTGAGCCTTGCTCATCTTGTCTACTCTGTGGGCTCAGAGCTCCTTTGAAAGGGAGTCTGTGGCCAGTTTTGTAGATGATTTAGATAGGGAGTAACTTACATCCTCTTACTGACTTCAGGCATTTTCCTCGAATAATTTCAGCATACTTTAATAGGACTGGTTGCAGGAAACCACATCAGAAAAGCTTTTGCATATCACTAAGATGTATATCACTATTTCACATCAGACAACTTTTTTCATATAGATTTCATAACTCTGAATTTGTAGATGGCAGTTTTAGGGAGAATTTTAGGAGCAAATGTACGTGCACAGGTAGAGACACACACACACAAACACACACACACACACACACAGACAGAAGCAGTTTTCATTTAGTCTTGATTACTTTCTTTTTTCTCTGGAGTTGCTATCTCTCCTCATCTGTCCCCCCCAACCCCCTTAAGCAGAGAGCTGGAAAGCGCTATTCTTAGATCTTTGTCATCTGCAGGGCACTGGAGGGCATATTCAGAAAAAAGCACTGACTTTGCTCCAGGGCCCGGAGCCAAACCATCTTTCCCTACTTTAACAACTGTGAGTGACCTCAGTTCTGCTAACTATGCTTCCTAAAGACCAGTTGACTCTTGGCTGTTTCGGTCTTCAATGAGCTAGACTGTCTGCACATGTCTTTTAAGAAAATTTGAACTGTTCATTTAGGAATTAATTGGTCATCACATACCTAATGATACTTTTATAGGAAAGCTGCTAAATGTGTGTTGGTGTCATAGTCTTGATCCAGCTTTGATAATGTCATAGTGCTTATCTGTCTTCCTTTGTTCATGAATATAACATGGTTTCATTCTTATAAGTTAAGATTTCCTAAGAGACATGCACACACACATGGCATGTGTTAAGTAACTCTTACCTGAAGTGCTTGGGACCAGAAATATTTGAGATTTTCTTCACTTCACCAGTGGGCATCCCTAATCTAGAAACACAAAATTTGAAATGCTCCAGAATCTAAAACTTTTTGAGCACTGATACAACATTCAAAAAGTTTCAGATTTCAGAGTTTGGATTTTCCCATTAAGGATGCTCAGTTTCCACATAGACACACACCATATACACATATATGCCAAGTGCATGTAACAGTATTTTCACTGTTCTTCTTTTAGGATGTTATGCTCTTTTAAAATTACTTAAGAGCTAAGTAATCCCGTGTTATCTACACAGCGCATCATCAAATATTTGTTGTCTGGTTTGAAAAACTAGACTCTCTGTGTCTATGTACATGTGGGGAGTGTGTGTGTATGTACATATACGTGTATGTATGTGTTTCTATATATGTATATGCAGACCTCCTATAGTTGCATGGGGAGTTGTAGCTGAAGTGCAGCAAGTCTGAAGCAGTCTTCTCAGATCACTTTAGCAGTGGGTTTACCACAGGAATTGTAAGACATTTGGAACGCTTATTTTCTTCCTTAATGGAGATGTAGTCTATTTTAAGTAAGATGTTGTTACCAATTTAGCCTTTGTATATTAAAATGAATGAAATACTAGCACTTGAAATTTCTTTTTCTGTGAAAAAGGGAAGTGGGTTTTAAGTTTGTTAACTATTGGACTCAAATGAACTTTACAATAAAATGGAATGTTTTTGGGGTAGATTATGTAATTGCTTTCATGAAAATAATTTGTTTAGCTTCTAGAAAATGGAAAAGTAGGAAAATCTGTGAGTGGTGTGTTTTGTGAAGCAGGAAGACAAAAAAGCACTGAATGAGGAATGGGAGGCCAGAGTTCTGTTCTCCTTGTTCTGTGCTGGGGATATTAAAGCTAATGAGAGCCAGTGCTGAACGGCTTTCAACAAACAGAAAACTGTTTGTCTTTACTGTAGCTGGTTAGTAAGCAAAATGTTTTCATTTTTAAAAACTCCATAAATATGAAAGGAGACTCTCTTATGTTGTTGTATGACTGTAAATTAGTATAGCCTGTTTAAAAAATAGTATGGAAGGTCCCCAAACAAACATACAAACACTAGATAGAGAACTACTGTATGATCCAGCAGTTGCACGTGTAGGTTTATAGCCAAAGGAAATGATATCAGTGTGTTGCAGAGGCATCTTTATCTCTTGTTTATTGCAGCACTATTCATGATAGCTAAGGAATCAAGATAACTCAAATGTTCATCAGTGCATAAACAGATGAGGAAAATGTGGCATATATATGCACAATGGAATATTATTTAGCCATAAAAAGAATGAAAGTCCGTCGTTTGCAGCAACATGCGTGGACTGGAGGATATTATGTTATGTGAAGTAAGTCAGGCACAGATGAGCAAATATGTTCTCACTTATATGTGAAAGCTAAAATGTTGATCTCTTAGAGTAGTAGTTACCAGAGCCTGGAAAAGGTGCATAGGAGCAGGGGATGGACAGAAGATGGATAATGCATAGAGGGGAGCAGTTGGATAGGAGGAATAACTTCTAATGTTCTATAGTACAGTAGGTTAACTGTCACTGACAATAATAACTATACATTCAAAATAACCAGTAGAAACGATTTTGAATGTTTCTAGTACAAATAAATGATAAATGTTTGAGGTGATGGATGTGCTAATTACTCTGATCTGATTATTGCACATTGTATGCGTGTTTTAAAATCTTATGGTACCCTGTAAAGTAGGTACAGTTATGTGTTGATTAAAAATAAGAATAATAAAAAATTCTCTAAGTAGTGTTAAAATGGCATTAAAGCAACATTTTTGTTTTTTTAGTTCTACTCATGTGCATGAGAGTTAAAAGTACTCTTAAAGAATCTGTAGAATTGCCAAGTGCATATAACAGTATTTTCATTGTTCTTCTTTTAGGATGTTATGCTCTTTTAAAATTTCTTAAGCGCTAAGTAATCCTGTGTTATTTACACAGCGCGTCATCAAATATTTGTTGTCTGGTTTGAAAAACTCAATTTTGCCATAGCTTAGCAGTGCTGGCAGAATGCCCACAGTACAGTAGGGTCGTTGAGTTAGTGCACAGAAAGCACTTGGCGCAGCGCCTTGTTTGTTGTAAATACCTCATATATGTTGTTATCAGTATAGGTTGCTTTTTACTTTATTGAAACTCTTTGAGTCACAAAGCAGCAGCCTCTGTTATTGAAAGCCATGTACTTAGATGAAGGTTTGAAAGAAAAGAAAAGAAAAGAAACAAACAAACAAAAACAAAAAAGAAAAATACCCCAAGAATTTGCCTGGAACCCTTAGCTCTTTTTGTAGTGGCAATAATTGTCAAGTGATGTCACTCAAATGAGATATCAGAGTTGAAATCCAATCACGAAAAAAAAAAAAAAGAAAAAAAAGAAATCCAATCATGAAAGCTTCATTGTTGAAGTAGTGTGGTCACCCATATATAGTAGAATCAGTTTAAATTATTGGGTAAAAATTAATTGAAACATATATCTTTTAATCCTCTGATTTAATTTTTTTCTTTCCATTGCCTGCCTTATGCCTTTTGACTATTTTTCTCTACCACCTTTGGTTTCTGAAAATATAGTGAGCTTCTTAATTTTATCTGTGTCCTGCATCTCTGTCCTGTTTTGAGTCAGAAATTTCTGGGGAGGGACCCTAGGTGATCATAGTTGCTACTGAAATGTGAGAGCCAGGAATGGGAAATAAAATTACTTAAAGTGCAGGACACTGAATTCTCTGACGTTTTCAGTACTTTTTGTAGAGGACCGATTGTGGAGGATATGAAAACGATTGACAGGAAATGGATTTCTGTCAGCATCACAGAATTTGCCAAGGTTTAATGGGATCTATGGAGAGGAAAAATATTCAGGAGGGACAGGATGTCTTAACTGTGTGAGGATTCCTGCCTCTTTCTTTGCTGTCCCCTCCCTGGAACTTTCTTCCCTTGCTTAGATTGCTCTGTTCCTTTTAAATCCCAGCCTAAACACTGTTAACACTGACCTAACCCTGTTAAAAAGAGGGCTAACAGCCCAGCCATGGTGACAGAGGCCTGTATCCCAACAGTCTGGAAGCCTGAGGTAGGATAATTGCAAATTGGAGCCCAACCTGGGCAGTCTAGCCACTTAGCAAATCTGGGCAATCTCCAAAGATAAAGAACAAAAAGGGCTGGGGTTCTTGCTCAGTGTGACAGCGTTAGGTTCAGTCCCCAGTACCAGACAAAAAACAACCAACCAGTCTGATATAAGGGCTGGGTGTAGCTAATGGTAGAAAACATACTTAGCAATCACCAGGCCTTGGGGTTGATCCTCAGCACCCACAGAAAAAACAAACAACAATAAAAATAGTGTGTTAATTGCAAAAGAACTTTTCAAACTTAGGAGAAAATGAATAGTGAAGAAACACTGCAAAGCGTGTGCATCTGAAAAACAGAAGAGCCTGGGAACTGTACTGAGCGTCTTTCAAGCCCCATTTCAGTAACTGCTGACAGTTGAGGAAAGAGCTGAGCTTGGTGCTGATTTGTGCAGAGGTAGTTTGGGCATTTCAAAAGGCATTTATTTTTTTAGTGCATCGGTGGGCTCTGTTTCTGAGTATAGTTACTGATCATTCCTTATTGGGCAAATTGCATTCGGATTCCAGCAAAATTGTACCATTCCCTTTTTATTAATAAAATTGGCCCCAAGTTCAGCTTGTTTTTCTCATGTGTTCTTTTGTTCTGACCCCTTATTTTCTTTCCGTTTATCTCATGTTTGGATTCACTCTTCTTTCGTGTATTAGAATAAAGAGGCTAATATTAGATTTCAGGGCTTTGGCCAAGTTTGCCAACAGTGGTATTGACTGGGTTGTAATTTTTAAAAGCCACGGGGACAGCTTTATTGTGGCTGAAGAGGATTCGAATGAGTGAAGGTGTGAACAAGCCATATCATATCTTATAAATCCTTATAAAGCCCCTAAATCTCTTCCAGAACATGATGTGATTTGTCAGTTGTTAGCCTTTGTGAGCTGCAGATATCATTAATCATGAGAGGGAAAAATTTCTATTTAAATGTTTGATCATTTGTCTTCAGAATATGTGATTTTCAACTTTTTAAGAGTCACAAACCTTATAAGCAGTAATGAGTTGGATTCCCATTGGTAGTACTGACCACTGGGGAAGGCTCGTGAGTGAAATACAGGCCGACTTGACTTAGATTAGATGCCGCTTACACAGCCCGTAGGGTCATTGAGTTGTGCATTAGGCTAGAATATTGATGTGCAAAGGACCTGCAATGAAATATATTTCTGTTTGGTGCATTTTATGTAAAGATTTATCCCTTTTTGCTTTTGTGAGGAATAGATTTATTTTATTACTGGCCAACAACTTGGGTGAAAGAATAAACTGGATATTTCCCCCATTGATTCCCTATTTTAATTTAATTGTACAAACCTTGAGAGACCTGTTATATATTTAATAAATATTATAATTTCATAGATTGGTTTTGAATTACTTCAAGATTTCCTATTTCTTGAATGGCAGTGTTGACAGGAAGCAGTTACACACCTAAGAAAGACCAGGTGTTTTTTGTTTAGAGCTAAGATTTTGGGATGCTGTCATTCTTTTTTCCTGTCTTTACTCATTCTTTGTCTTCATTTACTGTGTTTTCACTGGTAACTGTGTGCTCTTGTTCAAAGCCTTTTCCCTAGAAACCCTTTCTCTAGGACGGAGGTGGAGTGACGGATATACAGGGTAGTGTGACGCAGGTGTATACATTTGTTTGGGGGAAAGGCTAAGACCTAGATTTCATTTTCAGTGTAGGATTTTATGAGATAACGTGATTGAAAGAGAGGTGATACATTAGCAACTCACAGATGTGCTTAGGAAGGTTTCTTTTTCTTTCTTTCTTTATTTTTGGTGGTAGGGATTGAATACTGGACAGAATTTTTAAGTACTACATTCTTTCCTTCACTCTACTCATTTTTTTTTTCCTGATTCTGCTCATTTAAATGGTCCCGAATGGTCATTAAAATAATTTAAATTTTTTCTAACAGCACTTAAAAACTGATCATAACAAGCTAGTCTTCACTGTTGAAATAGCTTTTGTAGTCTTGTTTAGAAGTCAGTCAAAATTCCATTAGTTAATTTTCTCAAATATATAATTTTAAAGATACCCCTCCCCCCCAAGAAACCGAGGTTCATTTTCAAATAATGTATCAGTGCTGAATTTTCTCTGCGGAAATGTTCAACTTTACAAAGTGCTCCTGTAAAATAAAATATTTTAGGAAAGGGACTTGATTCAGATACTCTTGAATCTTGAGATTATATGAAGGGAAATAAAGAGAAGGAAAATTATTGCTAAAAATAACATAGGAAGTATTTTTCTGGCTCTCACAACTATAATAAAGAAGCGATGGCCTCTGAAATTACCAGCTCAATAAATGTTAGCATATTTTAAAATGAAGATATTATAGAAATCTTCCTAAATCTGGATACTGGTGCATAGAAGTTATATTATCTCAAGCATTAAGGGAAATGGGATACATTTACATGCTCTTTGAGAGATTTAGTTTAAGATGGTCAGTTTCTGAAAGTTGGAGGATTTTATGGAGTCTCTTTAAGGCAGTGTTCATTTGTGTGGGCAGAAAATAATGCTAATATTGTCTCCAGGGGAGGCCGGGCCCTGGCTTTTTAGTTTATTTCTGAAGTTAATGAACTGTGTATTTTGCTTTTGAGCTTTTTAAGGAAATGTTGCATTGTAGGGTAGAAATCACTTAGTCACTGTTGGTTTTTTCAGGGAGTTCAGAAGCTGTAATTTCAATTTATTATATTGTTTAGGTCAGACTCTTATTATTTAGAAATTTTTTTAGTTTCAACCACTTTGGCTTTGGGTTTGTTGTTGATGGCTTCTACTATTTTGTCTTTTCAGTAGAAGTGCCAGTATTGTATGGAAAAAAATTGCTTCTTTTTTTGTTTAGCTGAGTTTAAACTAGGCAAACCTTTCTATCTATTCTGACCAGTAATCTGAATTATTTTACTACCTTTGTTTTGTCTTTTGAGAGAATTAAACTACCATCAACTTTGAATGCAGATACTCTTTTTTTTCCCTTGTGAAAATTTACGTAAATTCTGTCACTTTATGTGTTTTATTTCAGATAATGTAAAATATATTTAAAGCTAATTCCAAAATATCAGTTTTTATGCATTAAATGCTGGAGTTAGTACCTAGAATTTTGAAGCTTTTTTCCTTTTAAAAAGCTAATAAATAGACTATCAATTCAAAATTCAGTCTGATTTCATAAGTTATTGTAAAGTGGAGGAATTTTGAATGACTATTACTCATTGAAAATATTTTACATTATATCTCTGAGAAAATATATTTTTATGTTTATATAAAGCATATTTATGTATTTTGCTTGTTTCTTATGACTAGAATAATAAATGTTCCCTTTGGAAATTTCAGAAAAAACAGAAAAGTACCAATAAGAAAATTAAAACAATCTAGACTCTAATCACATAGAAATACAGTCAAGCCTTGGATTGCTAGTAACTTGGTTCTGTGAGTGTTCTGAAAGATAAGCAAACATTTCTGAGAAATTTTAACTTGATAAACAAGCAGTGTCTTGCGATATGAGTAGTATGTCATGTCAAACATCACTTGATCACAACTGATTCTTCTCTGTCTCTTGCTTCCTTGATATACAAGTGCCTTAGATTAAGAGCAGAATATTCTAGCAAACCAGGGCTTTATTCTAGTTATTTATATTCTTGTAATTTTTGTAGCTCAAATTGTATTTTATATTTAGAAAAACTTTTTCTTTTTCTTTTTTTTTTTTTTTTTGAGAGAGGGTCTTGCTCTGTAGTTCAGGCTGGACTTACTATGTAGCCTGGGCTGGCCTCAAACCCACCGCGATCCTCCTGCCTCAACCTCCTGAGTACTGGAATTACAGGCATGTGCCACCATGTCCTGTTAGAAGAATCTTCTGAATCCACACTTCCAACCTAGGATCCTGTAAACAGTCTTAATTATTTATTGCTGGCAAGAAAGAAATGTAAGAAAATGACCTGGAGTTAGGTACTTGGTTTAAGATCACATTCCCCTTTACTTCCCTTTTAAAGTAATTGTAGTTGTTTGTGGACTGTTGATTTATTTTGTAGCATGGACATAACGTACCTTCCTCTCTGCCCTTGACCAAAAGTTCTCTCAGGCTCTAGCATAGCTAGTTTTCTGGGTGATCCAGTCTTCATACACTCTCTTGGCATTGAGGAAACCTTTGACTTTTGACCGGCAGAACTTAGAATGATTCCATCAACTAACAAGATTTTACCATTACTATATTTGTTGAACAAATTAAATTGCTTTCCAGTAGGCTTGTTTGTTTGTTCTCTGTGAAGCTCACTCTAAATCTTTTCCCTATAGAAATTCCTGCAGAAAAATCTTACAGGAAATATTTGCCATTGAAATAAAATTCAGAAAATGCCCCTGTGCAAAAGAAATATAGCAGAAAAGATATCATCTTGATTTGGCCTAAAGAACATCAGAGCTTCTTATTGAGTCAGCACCAAGAAATGTCTGCATCTGCGACAGCGTCTCTGCGAAGGCTGCTGGGGTGCGAGGTCATGGTGCGGTGTCTGCTGAAGCTCAGAGTGTCCTCAGCTGCTGAGCGTCGTGACATATCCTCACTGTAGCTGGCTGGATCTCTATGCTCCTCACACCATGTGTGGGCGTGTTTTCAAATCTCTCTGCATTCTTTCATTCGTGAGCAGAATTGAGAGAGATCAGTCGGAAAGGGAGTCCTGCCAGCTGCCGGAGCTTGGGCTCTCTGGGTGATGAGTCTTTTGTTCTGTCAGACTTTTACCCCTGTCATTTCTGAGCTTACCAGGGAAATGCTAATAATTCAGTGGGAGGAAGTGAACCAGCACATGACATTTTTTTCCTTTTTCACACTGAAAGTATTCTTCTGAGGAAGGCAGACATATGTGATAGTATGTGAATTGTTTTGATTTCCATCAGAATTTTGTTTGAGGTAAATATTTAACAAACTGGTTGCATAAATCCACAATTATTCTGTACAATCATGATTTATGCTCTTACAAGTGTTAAATGATAAATTTGCAAAAGGTAAAATGTGTGAAATATTTTATTTAACTTAATGGGAAAATCAGTAAGATTTTATGACTGGTTCAAAGAATATTTAAGAATTTAGGCATTCATAAGCAGTATAACAAAGAAATGTTTTCTCTGTTAGAAAGAAACCTGGTTAAAGCATCACAGAGCTGTTCTTTATATGATGATTATCTGTTCCAAGAACCGGAAATTATTTATATCTCAGTTGGATAAAAGCCTGCAAGGTAGCACATGACTCCAGTAAGGCTGGATGTTAATCGGCGAGAACAGCGAGTTGCTCGGTCCCTGCTTGGGGTGAGTGCCTTTCGTCTCCCTGTAATACTCAGTGACGTGTCCAGCTGTTTTCCTTATTTCCAAGTTTTGGATCTTTTTCTGATATAAATAGGAAAAGAAAATGACATGATGTTTGCCTTCACAAATAAGGAAACAAAGGAATGGAAAAAGATCAGGGAAAAGCAAGATTAGGCAAAGAATTTTTACCTTGGGAATGTTTTCATGTGAAACAACCATTTCATATTATTTCTGATGATCAACAAATTATCCCCTTTTCTCCTGGTGTGTAATGTCAGGTGCTTCACCAAAGAGCAATGGAAAAACTTAACTTTGTTGAAATCCTGTCCCAAGGCCTGTGTTTGTCCCACAGCTGAGTGGGATGAACTCTGAGAACTGTGATCCAGTTAGTATTTCAATGGTCGACTTAGTGAATCATTTTATAGTTTCATGTATTTGTGAGTCAAAGCCATTGAGATAGTTTTGAGTGTTACAAGTATGAAAGATGGCAGTATAAATTTTGCTAATAATACGAAGTAAACTTTGTATTTACTCTGCAATGTAGATTTTTAGGGTTTTAGAACTGGGAAGGACTTTATATATCATGTTTATATGGATGAGGATGAGAAGATAAGTGACTTGCTGGACTAATTCCAGAAAGAACAAGAACTAAAATCCATGCTTCTTACTTCCGAATGAGCCATGTCCCCTCTTCAATGCACAAATAATTGTGAAACATGGTCCTTAGTTTTCTATGGTCATTTAATATTTATTGTGAGTCTATTACTTTGGTTACCATGCAAGGTTTTTAAACCACAAAAAAAGATAATACAAGTACAGTTCCTATTCTTGAAGGGCTTAAGACCTAGCTGAAGTGATTGAATTTTATTATTGTTTTTTAAATAACTCACAACACAGGGAAAGATAGAGTATTCAATGAGTGGTAATGGGAATAAAGGCTGTAGGGATTATAAGAGGAAGTGGTCTGAGATGAAGGTGCTAACAAGGCAAATAACCATGTCAAGTGGCACGTGGTTAAGGCCTAAAGGAGCAGAGAATCATGGTCAGGAAGCATTTGTTTTCCCCAGGAAGGAGAGTTTGGTATGATACCATTCTCTCTTTTACCACATCGTTTAATCCTGGTGATATCATTTTGGTTTTGCCATTGATGTAAAGTTTACTTGGTAGTGCTACTAAAAGTTAATCTAAACTGAATTTTGGTTAAAATATTCACGTAGTTAAGGGTTAAAAACTGTCAGAGTATTTATGTTGATAATGTTTGGGATGTTGACTAGAGGTAATCTTGTCTCCTCATATAGTAGGCAGCTACTTAATGTATTTCCTAAAAGAGTCCTTGAGTAAAATAAGGATTGTGGCATTATGGTATCTAATGTTAAATTTGTTTCTGTTACTTGTGGGAAGAGCAAAGTTGTCAAAAAGCAGTAGGAGAGTGCATAGATACATGCTCAGTTTTCAAGGGCATTTTGTGTATTAGTTTTAGCAGAAAGGTGAGCATTTTGATTGATGTCTTTGTCAAGGTTAAAAGAATCAAAAGCTATAATTAATATTTCACAATTCTAATTGCTTTTGCACATCTTTACGTATTCTGATTTTTAAATATTTAAAATTTCATCTCCTCTGGAGTAAAGTGGATGTGGAATAACTTAGGCTGCTAGAATTTGTTTGTGATAGTTCCCTCACAGCTTTATCAAGGGGAGGGAGTAGCGTCTGTATTGTGTCTTTAGCATTAAGAAGGTGACAGTTTCTGTAAGGACTAATGATATCTAAAGTGAACATTTATACTGTGCTGCTTTTATGTTGTGTGAGAGATATAACTGATAGTCTGCTTTTTCTTGTTGAATAGTAACTGTTCTTTCTGAAAAAAATTTTTTAGCAGTTATAGGCAGATTGAAGAAATGCAGGTATCTTTGTGTTTGCCAACATTCTAGTGTAATAATGGGTCATGAGAGGTAGAAATGATTCAGGAAGATTCTAGGGTGTCCCTTCATTTCTGTAACTGAAAAATCTGTGACCCTGTCAAGGGACAGAGTTAGGAATTACACAGTGTATATAAGCACACACACATATACATACACAGATATAGAAATACTTTAGGATGTGTGTGTATATGTGTGTGTGTGTGTGTGTATATATATATATAGTAAAATCATGAGTTCATACTGATTCCTTCTTTCCTATCCCAGTATTTTAGTTGTCTGTAAACACTGTCCCCAGCAGTGAGAAAACCAGCACCCATTACCCTCTGTGTATTTTCCTGTTTGCTCAGTGAAAACACACTGCTGGCTACTGCCACATCCCCAGCTGTCATGCCCCGGGCCCTGCTGTACTGGGCCTCTGTGCAGCCCTCAGATGCCCTGTGTCCACAGCCGCCTCAGCCGCTGTTCTCACTCCTTGCTGGGGCCAGAGAGGGATACAAGGCGGAAAAGGAACGAAGGGCGGATTGGAATTCATTAATAATTTGCACGGGCTACTCCTAGCATGTCACATTTCATTGAAAATTTGTTTATTTTGAATTTTTCTCTATGGTAGCCTGAGAACCCAGATGCTTGCTCATTGCACCAGGATAGTTGGTCCTGGTCTCTACTTAGAAGAGAAAGTTGAAGATCTGATTACTTTTCCAAAGAGGTATGTTCCCTGCAGCCCAGGGCAGTCTGTCTGCTGGAGAGAACAAGGTTCTCTCAGTGACCTGAAACCCCACACTGTGTGCGTGCCTGCGTGTGTGTGTGTGTGGGCGCGTGCTGTTGTTGCTGGTTTGGTGTTTGTATCTGATGGTGCCGAGAGGCTCAGCTGTGGTCTTCTGGTTCTTTAGCTAGAATGTCTTCACGGTGCACAGACATGCAGAGTCCTTTCCGGGTGTTCCCTCCCTCAGGCCAACGCTTGGTCAAGAGGAGTTCACAGGCCTCCAGAAGACTTCAGCATTCTGTGCCAAAAGATGGAACCCTTTCCAGCCTCACCCCTGTGGTCTAGGCTTTTCCCTGCTCAGAGGGATGATGAACAACGTTGTTTTGTGCTGCAGGGAGTAGAAAACTTGCCTCAGAGTAGCTAAAACAGCAGTAGTTCTGAGGGCAGAGGCAGGGTGGACAGAAGGGAGTTCAAAGGAATGTGTTTTCGAAAATATGTTGTTAACTTGCAATTATGTGAAAAGATTTTTTTAAACTATGTCTAAATCAAATTGAGCTTTATGTTTTCATTTTGATCAACAGGGATTAATTTGGCAAGTAAACAATAATGGTTGTTATACATATCCTAGAGATGATTATTTAGCCCTAGGTGGTGAATTTGTATCAAAGAATTACAATAAAATAATTTCTCATTAAATTGGCAAACATTTGGTAGAAAATGTCTTCGAACAGTCCTCTTGAACAGTTAAAATCACTTTATTGTTGTTCTTATGTCTGACTCTAAACTTGAGAAACTCAGTCTTTTTTTGAGGAGAATAAAATGACGAAATGTGTCAGGATTATTCAATTATTTTATGTAAATACAAACCCATTTGCTTTGAGGAGAATCATCATACCTTTTAAAATAAGATTGATGAACAACTTTCTTAGAATTTCTTTCATTGAGGTAATGAATAGGCATTTTTATTCTTGAAATATTGCATTTTATTCTCCTTATTAATGGCCCTCCCTGTGTATGAGTAAATAAATCATCAGGCTGCTAGTAGTTATAAGTGCTTTTCAAAGAGCATTTAAGTGCTTATAATCACTAAACAATGGAGTACTATAGATTAAATGTGTTGTAAACTACACATGAAAGCAGTGTCTTTTTTATTATCTGTAGCTCTAATGGAAAGAAAATGTTAATTTAGGGTAATAAAATAGGCCTCCAAGTATGATGGGTGAATGGACCATTAGGTTAATTAAAACGAGGATATGTATCACTGCTGTGGTGGAGCTACCATTGTGGAGGAGACAGATTCATTTAGTGCTTGAATAGTAAAATTCACAATGTGTCACTCCCAACCTAGATTTACTACGGAAAGAACAAGATTAATGGCAAGGATAATTCAGTTTTGTTTCATCTGCTTTTACCTGTCACATTACTTGTCATTCTAGAAAGCCTGCCAGTTAAAGATGAAAATTTATCTAATCTTTAAGAAATTAGTTAAGTGTAAATTTTGCTTTCCTATCTGTCCATCATCCCAGGTAGATTAACTACACAAATAAGATTAAATGATAGTGAAGTATGTAGGTTTTATAATACATTACAAAATGAGCAACTTAAGATTTATTGATTTGTGAAAATGCAATCAAAATGACCAAGGAAACTCCTTAATTATTAGTTCTTCTGTGTGTCTAATACTCACAAACCCGTTGGAAACTAATTTTATAGTTTGTTGTCCACTTGGTCAATTTACTACTTGAATTTAATAAAGAATTCAGTGCCTCACTACTAAATATACTTTATAAAAGATTTGGTTTTTTTTGTACTACTGTATACTGAATCCAGGGCCTCACACACATGCTAAGTGAGTGCTCTACCACTGAGTTTTACCCCTGTCTACAAAAGATTAAGTGCTCTTTGATTCTTTCCTATGAAGAATCTTAGCATAGTGTCAGCTCTAAATAGCTTTTCAATAAATGCCTTCTATTTTGATTAAAAAGCCTTGGCATGTATTTAAGCAGATATTAAGTTCAATATGCTCTTGAGCTATTCAGTTTCCCCCAGCATATGCCTAATATAATGTATTAATTTCTATTCAGGTCTTCCATCCAGAATTACAGCATCTGGCCTAATAGTCAACCTACCTAATCATCACTCTTAGCTTCTTTGTCTGCCATCTGAAGTATGAGTGCATGCACTTAGTGATATAAAGCAAATGATAGTACACCTAATAATGTATATGATCAGTCAGCCAATCTTTTATTGAATTCCAATGCTTAGCCCGATATTGTAGTAGGCACTTTCATGTGCATACGTCTTTCCTTGGGAGGTTGTATAGGATTAGCATATATTCAGAAAAGAATCAGTTTCTCTGAGTGTTAAAAATTAGAAAACTTTGAAGAGGGTGAGATTCTCTTTCTCTTGTATTATCCTGTTTATTCTGGGGGAGTGTTATTCTTGATGATAGTAGGATATTTTTAATGAATTTATATATTTTATATGTTTAATACTTTTGATATGTGAACATTCAATTTGATATAGTAGAAATTTAATGCTTATTAGGAAATGATCTTTACTCTGTAGTTGGATTCAATGTAGAATTTTTTTCTAAATAATTGATTGAGAACATTTAGGCCACATTTTGTCCCGCCTTCTGCTAATTTATGTTGAAGTAACAGAAATGACTTAGGTAATTATTTTTCATTCATACTACCTGTTTATCCCCTGGTTTGGG
>PVJO010016179.1:0-42837 GCA_004026905.1 Hystrix cristata | reverse complement strand
TTCCTTTCGTGTCTGGTAGGGCCCATCTTTCCTCTGGCCCCAGTGAGTGTGACTTAATTCTTTTTAGATGACTCTTTGTTTAAACCTCTGTGGAATACTACAAGAAGCAATATTGAAGATTTAATTCAATACAATATTTTCACGTCTTCTTCCAAACATTGCCCTTTGGTAGAATATCATTAGCCTTTTACTCTTCAGGGTCCTTAAATGTACTTCACATGTTATACGTATTCAACAAAACAGGCTCGGCCTAATTGATCCTGTACATTTTTCCATTTCTATCCCTCTCAATTCCTGAGATACTAACTTATACGTAGCGTTTAGTAACTCTTTGTTGAGTGCAATAGAACCACATACAGTATACCTAAAGGTCACATGTATACAAGCTAGTCTGAAGCACAGATTTAAGAGCAAATACAGCTTCATTCCTTTTTATTTAACACCATCTATTGAGATCTTCTGTCAAGAATTCTTTTAATCATTCCAGGGAATACAAAGTCAAAGAAAATTAAATAAGATATTTTCCTAATATGAAACAGTCAAAGTCTGAAGGAATAACTACAAGAACCTACAAAATAACTATGCAATATACCCATAGGCTAATGTTAGGGAGCATCTAGTCAGGAAGTAAGCATCTCTTTTGGTGACGTCAGAGAAGCACCGGTGATGGAAATGCTGGAGCTGAGCCCTGAAGGCCGCGGAGCTGCACGGAGATGAACCTTCACTATCTAACAATTGCGGGTACAGTGCTAGGGTGCACCAGAAGTGACGGACAGGGAGGGCTAAATGCTGAAATATTCTTGTGCTGAATCTAGAGTTAAAGTGCTTAAGGGGATAGGTTTAGATGGGCAGGATTATGGTATGGCTATGAACAGTCTTCAGGTATACACTAAATGTGTGTGTGTGCACTGTGGGAAGAGATACACTCACAATAATCCATTGTTTATATACAAAGCGATTCTGAATGAGGAGAAAACAGTAAGAAGAGAATTTATATGGCCACGACAATTTTCTGGGTGTGACACCTTAAAATTGTAACTAACTTTTTAAAATTAGTTGCAGTAGAAATTGAGAGGATTAAAAATCATGAATAACAAAACAAACTTTTTCCCCTCAAATCATCTATAGCAGTTATGCTCAAATATGTGTCTTGGACTGGTTTCTCAGACTAGTATTAGTATCAAATGTGGACTTTCTGGATCTGACACTTTGAGGATAGTGGGATGAGGGAAAAGTAGCAACAGTGTTACAAATACCCTAGAGATGACGCTGTTATACACAAATATTTAAGGACTACTATTTTCAGTGACTTGTAAGGGTTTCAATTTTTGCACCATTTATATGTTCACTCGTTATAGATTTATTAACATATTTCATCAATGCTAAGATATGAGTTTCAAGATACAAATGCTGACGATTAAACCAATTCATGCCATCAGCTAAAGTTGAATCTTGATTTTAGAATTATTAAAAAATGTACATATACATTTTAGAATTTGTGAAACTTGTTATACATCATAAATCATATTAAATAAGAAATGGCTGTATGTCAAATGCTTTCATACTCTGTCATCAGAATTTGAACCACAAGTAGGTAAAACCTACATTAATTTTCACATCTTTATTTTTTTAAGCTCAGACCTCAAGTTTCTACTCCTTTATGTTTACTGGTAGGTTAGTCTCAATCTAAATTGTAATCTGCCTCTAATCTGCTCACATAAGCAAAAAAAGAAATTGGGAAGTCTAGATGTTTAATAAATAGTTGTACTAATTAATTCCCTTTTTCAAAATTGAGAAATTTCCTTTTTGTGGGGGAAGTGGGATCTTCTTTCAGCATGCATTTTCCTCATCTTACCACCCTCACAGTGTGCCAACTGCTACAGAAGTGGCTGCACACAAGACGTAGGTCCCCTATGTCATCGGATTTCACGCACAGTCTTTTAGCGAGCCTTGACATGTTTGCACAGGAAGCGCCTGACTGCCTTGAGATTTGCCTCCTGAAAAACCTGCTCTTATTCTGCTCCCCCTGAGAAAACCCGGCCAGCCTTTCCCTGTATTTTTCTATCTTCTCTACCACATTCTGCTTTTTGTTCTTTTTCCTTCTTTCTCTTCTTCTGGCTCGTGCATTCTGTCCAGGTTATTCTCCTAGACCAGAAGCCACCCAAACTCCAAAACATCCTGTAGTGTATTTTCCTAGAGTCTTATCTGAGAATGGCACAGGTAAAGTCCTCAGGTTACAGTGTACAAATATTTAAAGAAAGATATGAAAGTGGATAGGGAAAAAAAAAAAGTGGATAGGGAGAAATTAAAATTGAACCATGAAGGTAGTCCAACTAGGAAACTAATCCAGATAGATAGATGATAGATGGATGGATGGATGGATGGGTAGATAGGTAGATAAATGAGGAAAATTTAAATAATAATGCACTGTTATGGATAGTGAACCAAAATAATAGAGACAAAATTCTAGATAATTTTCCAGCCATGGGTTATACTTGGTAGTGATGGAGGTGAGTTTCCTTTACTCTGGTAAGGTAAGAAATTTAGATGTAGTTTTCAACCTTTTTTTAGCTGGGAAGATTACAATTAGCATATATAAATAATTTTCTAAATCCAGAAGATTAACATGCAGCTCATGTTAGGCAATAGGGCGAGACTTTAGCCCCACATAATAACATTTCCCAAAACATGACACCGTGGGGCCAGATTACATAATAACCTTCCAAAATTGCTAACTCATTGTTTTAGTTACTTTTCTCTCGTTGTTGGGACAGAATACTCGACACCCAAAGTTAGGGGAAGAAAGGTTTATTAGCTCACAGTCTGCAGAGGTTTCAGTCTATAGTCCGCTAGGTCCGAGGCAGGGCGGCATGGCAGAGGCAGGGCGGGACCGGCAACCCACTGACCCGCAGCAAAGCAAAGTGAGGAAATGCAAGGAATGTATGCAAATAAGCAATGCAAACAAGCAGCTAGTTAGCTTTTTCCTGTATCTTATCTAGGCTACCTGCCCTTAGGGCGGCCTGCACTCCTACCCCCAATCTCAGTCTCACATCCTTGATCCCAGCAGAACCATGCCAAACCGATCAGTGGATCAATTTAGTAATCACACACTCTAGATCCAGCTATCTCTTACCACATGAGGCTTTGAGGGGACATCTAGACACAAACCATAACACTCATCAATGATACCTGGGCGGTGAGCAATATTAACTAGTCAAGAGAAAAACTACATTGAGTCAGTTACTTATATTCTGTTAAAATCAGGCAGTTAGTTATACTCTGTAAAAGTACTTTTATCCTGATGGAGAGAACATTTTCATAAATGTTCCTGCTTCACAAGGCTGCTTTACAATAAACAAACAAAAACCAAGCAAATCTTATAACATAAGTATGCTATTGCAGTGTAAGAGATAGTATCATTATGATTATTTAATAAGAATAAGACTACATTTTTAGTTAACTTTTCTTTTCCCTGAAAATGTTTGCTTTTGCCACAATGGCCCTCAGTTGTCCCATATCTGCCATTAATTAATGTTCAGGTCCTTGTAAGTCAAAGAATTTCTCCAAAACAAACCAGTTTCCTCATCTGTAAAATATTACTAATACTTGTACATATGCTGTAGGAAAGTACTGAGAATTAAATTAGAAAATAATATAGTTAACTTTTAACATGTCCTTATTAATGTCCTAAAATTTAGTCAATTGTCGTACTTTTCAGAAACCTCATATTTTATGGCAAAGACAATATATAACATTTGGTGACCACTTGCCGTGGCTGGCTGGCATACTAAGTGTTTCTAAAAATTATCATACTGGGCACTCAGATTGACATTTAGTGTATCTGTTTTACGAATGACCCAACCAAAAGCACAGAGAGGTTAAGTGATTTATCTAAAGTCACAAGATTTTTAATTAGGAGAGAAAAAAAATAGAATTCAGGCTTTAAAGCTCTTGTTTTTTTCTTTTTTTTAATGTTACTAAATTTTTATTTTAGTGGTACATTTTAGATATACATAATGATAACATTCATCATAGGGACTTTGTACCTGTACATGGTATATCTTGCTGCTGCTTTTTTCCCGTTCCCCTCCCCTCCCTTCAACCGCTCCTCCCTCCTTATTTACAAAAGCTTTGTTTCCATTTTTTTCCCTTCCCTTCTTTTTTTTTTCTTGTCTCTCCATTCCTTTTTTCCTCCCCCTACCTTGTCCCCCTTCCCATTTGAACAATTTCTTCCCTTTCCCAATATAATACATTATTTTCTACAATGCAAGGAAACTTCTGAAGTATGGCCTAAAAGAGACTGGTTATGTCAATCAAGGACGTGGTACTATGATTATTTTCATGACTGAGTTTCTGTATCCGACCGAGTTTCTTTCATAATTCACTTGGCTCAACTTTGAAGGTGTCTTACTTTATTTGTTGCTGAGACACAATACCCAGCAGCTGCAACTCTAAGGAGGAAAGATTCACTTTGGCTCACAGTTTGTAGGAGTTTCAGTCCTTAGTTGGCTGGCTCCAAGGTAGGGCAGCAGAGCAGAGGAGAACTGCTTGATGGCGTGGTGGGCAGGAAGCGGGTGTCATCCGTGGAGGACAGAGGGAGATACAGCCTTCTGAGCCTCGCCCCCAGTGACTCACCTCTTCTGATCAGGCTCCACCTCCCAAAACACTATAACTACAAACTCATCAGTACACTAACCCACTAATGAGTATCATACTGCCGTGTTCTAGCCATCTCCGAAAAGCCACGTATGAATAGATGAAACTGTGAGGGGACATCCATACAGAAACCATAACAGAGAGATTTCTAAGTAAGAGAATCCTCTGTGTTAATATGCTTCTACCTCATATGGAAGGTAGCCTTTCTGCCATATGAATGGTAATTTTATTTCTGATCTTAAAATAGGAACTACTTCAATTGATTTACTGCATTGATTAAATCATCTTCTGAGATTTTGGCAGTTTAAGGCTTATGGGTCTTTTCTTGGCTATTTTTCTTTAAATCTCTTAAGAAATTATGGATATGCTATGCACATCCAATCAAATATAGATAAAAGAATATATAACATAGCTGTAAATTTAATCTTTTTTCTTCTAAAGAGTTCAGAACCTTATGGCATAAATTACTTCATTTGTCTTTATATATAGTCTCAGGAGAAGAGCATAGTAGCATTTTCAGCCCAGAGTGAAACTAAATGGACCATTATGAGCCAGTTGGTTGGTCAATCAGTCTATCGGCAGGATTGACAGTTTCCACTGTTTGCAGGTAACTCTGCTGGAAGCAGTAGCCCTGTTCTGGGGAGAGACAGGGCAGAGGATGGATGGTCTGGATGATAGCCTAATACGCCTTGGGAACATATCCATTGATGTGGTCTTGGTAGTCTGTTTCTTTGCTTAGCTCATGACTAAATGGTAACATACATTGTTCTATGCACTCGAGATACCATTGGCCATTGCTGTTCTGACCACTCTGTATTTATGCTTCAAGACTAAGACGAGTTATCATTTTATCTGTAAATCTTATTTCCTTCCTCAGCAAAGTTAATCAAATGTAAAGACAGTTCGATAGGTAAAGATATATGAGATTAATATATCTAATATAAAATAGTGTATAAATGTATTTTGAGTGCATCTTTTCTAAAAGACAAAGAGCTTGCAAGGAGCAGGAATCAATTTTTATTTGTTTCTTCACATTTGGACAGATCACAATACCTGGCACAAAACAGACAAATAAAATCAGTTCATTAAATAATGTAGTGAACTAGACATTACCCTTAGATTATGAGGATTAGATTATAAAACCATTTGCATTGGATTGTTTTGCCTGTTTTTTTTTCCATTTAATTGCAACAATGAGTGAGTTGTCTACTTTAAATGGTCTGCTATCAAACATTATACCTTGACTCTTATCTTCTACAAAAGGAGGAGAGTAATCTTTATTTTCCTTAGGATATCCACAGCGAAGAAATGGAGTGATGTATATATGTTATTCTGCTAAGGCTGTCATAACAAAGTACTCATGCTAGCTGAAAAATATATATTTGTGTCCTAATAATCCTGGAAGATAGAATCCGAAGATAAAGGTGTCAGCAGAGTTGGTTTATTATAAGGCCCCTCCCCTTGGGTTTTAGATGGTATCTTTGCCCTTGTCTTCTTGTGGTTGTCCCTCTGTGCCTGTGTGTAACCTAATGTCATTTTATAAGGACTTCAGTGACATAAGATTAATGTCTACCCACATAACTGCATTTTATCTTAATTATGTCTTAAAGGCCCTGTCTCTAAATGCACACACATCCTCAAGTTGTAGGGATTAGGACTTCAACCTCTGAATTTGGAGGGGACACACTCATCCCTTAATGGCACATAAAAGACCCAATATGGTGCCTGTCACACAGCTGGCATTTCTTCATGGAAATATTATTACCATCATTTTTAGCCAAAGCTTTCCAATAAATCAGAAGTGACTTTAATTCTTCTTGTTAAATTGCTCCTTCGGTCCCTTGCCCAGCTTGCTTGAGAAGAAAAATAGCATGTAGACAGGGCACAAGCAATCCCAGTATGAAGAGAAAGCAGAGGGAGAAAGATGAAGAATCCTGCTGCAGGAAGGAATCCTCTGAGCTCATTTATAGATTTTAGCAAGAGCTTGTCATAACTAGAAAGACAGATGACCCAGATGCAAAAGGTGATGCTGTAAGTGGTAGTAAATTGTATAAGAAGAAAAATGAAAAGCCTGTGGAGGTATATTTCACATTCAGGACGCTGAGTCAGGATGCTAGCATGAAAGGCATTAAAGAGGAACATTTCTATGAAAACCCGGTGGGCAAGTTTTGATAGCAAAAAAATCTTTAATCGTAAGCATGTCTCAACCTTGTGAGGAGCTTTGAAGACATCTTTCATGCAGTGCTCCTTTTTTGGCCCCTGTGATCCTTCCTCTTTTATCTCTCTTCCTCCTTTGGTGTCTTCCACAAAAATGAATTGAATCTCTGTTATATAGTAGGAATTGTTTTAATGCAATAGTGAATTTAAATACATGTAAAAGTTATATTTATATGCATATATCTTATACAGGTTATTTCGAGTTGTCCTAAAAAAAATTATTCTGGTTGATTCAGCCTTCTTTATTTTACAGTAGAGAAAATATGATTCAGAAGTGTTAAGTAACTTGTCCGAAGTTTTTCCACCCATGGGTTTCACAGATAATTGTGAATCAAGCCCCATCCATCTGACTCCAGAGCTGGCTCTTCTTCGATCACACTGCACTCCTTACATCACTGTCTTCTGGTGTAGATAGATAGAAGGATAGATAGACAGATAGATAGATTTATAGATAGATAGATAGATGGACAGATAGAGAGTTACATACATACATACATGGATGGATAGATAGATACATACATACATAAATGGATGGCTAGATAGATGGCTAGATAGATAATGTACGAATGCACACATTATTTATGGTATAATTAAGTACAGCTGAGAGACTCATTTAAAAGACTCTCATTTCATTTAAAATACTTCCACACTCTATACAGAAAAATTATTACCTATACCTTCATGAAAAAGATTTTCATCCTTTTGGTTACCTGTTATGTATCTAGAAGTGTTCCAGGCCTTTAATATAAATTAATCTTTATAATGTGTTTATACTGGTGTCATTGTAATCTTCACTGTAATACTAGAAACCTGGAAATCAGAAAAGTAAATTGTTAACAATTATGCTGCTAGTAAGGAACTGAGATCTGAACCTATGTCTTCCTGATGCTAGCAATCCAGACTAACCATGATCTTCTATGTGGAAAACAGATGGAAAATGTCGCCTTGCTAGTTTAGAGCTCTACTCTCTGCCTCTTTCTCAACTACCCTCACCCTGAAAGAGCCAGGAATAGTAATCAGAGAAACTGAAATTTGAAGGGAACAAAACAGATGTTATGTTAGGAAGGTGAAAGCAGGGGATGGATGCGGGGAAAGTGTCCAGGTGTGTTCACTACAGGCATAAATCTCCAACTGAGGTTGAGAAGGCAGTTCTGGGAGGAGTATTACAGTATTTAGTACAGTAAGGTCAATCAGTGGCGAAGATAATGGCTGGTAGGTGGGATAATTAGGCTAAGAGGGCAGAGAGTGGGAGGAGACTATTGGAAGCTGAGGTGCAGGCGCCTGGGTGTGAGAACTCTTGCTGCAGATGCAGCCCAGCAGGAGGTTGGAGTAGGGTCACTAACGGGAAATATGTCTACCTGGAGGAAGGACAAGTGCAGCAGGGGAGTCTGAATGTTACTGTGTGAGGTCTGGATATTTTCTTTAAGCAATGTTATTTAAATTTTAAAATAAAAAATAAGTTTAACTAGCTAGTCAAAGAGTTTAAGTAATTCATTTGAACAATGTTTGTTTAACTAATTTAATTTTAATTTATTTACCTGTTTTTTTTTGATTATTGTATGCTAACTGAATATATTGACAGAGCTGTACATATTGACATATATACAGCTCGAACTGATCAAATCCAACCCACTCCCTCTTAATTCCATCTCCTCCACCCTTGTACCTTTCTTCTAAAATCTAGTAGTCACTGTTCTTTTTCAGGTTAATGTTTTTCGGCCTCCACATTTGAAAGAGAACATATGGTATTTGTCTTTCTGTGACTGGCTTATTTTGTTTTGCATAATGCCTTCTAGCTCCATTCCTTTTGCTGCAAATGGCAGCGTTTCATTCTCTTTTACAGTTGAGTGGTACTCCATTGGGTACACATGGTGTCTATACCATATATCTATTTTTTTCATCTATTCAGTTGTTGCTGGGCTCCAAGACTAATTTCAGATCTTTGCTATTGGGAATAATTCCACGATAAGTATGGATGTGCAAGTGTCTCTTTGGCATGCTGATTTTATTTTATTCTTTGTATGTATACCCAGAATTGGACTTGGTGAATTATATAGTGGAGATTTTGTTTGTTTCTTTGTTTTGCTTTGTTTTTGGAGGAGATAGCTTACAGCTCTCTATAATTGCTATAGTCATTTACATTCCACCAGTAGTGCCTAAGAGTCTGTTTTACTGAGAAATGGGACACGTGTGACTTTAGATCTGCCTATAGGCTATATTCCATTAATATAGCAATAATAAAATAGATGGTTTTACCATCTTTAATAAAGAATGAAATCCTATCATTTGAGGCAAAATGGATAGAGCTAGAGGACATTCGGTGAGATAAGCCAGACACAGAAAGACAAGTATTGCATGTTCTCTCTCATATGTGGAAGTTAAAAATAATTGGCCTGAATGTAGAACAGTGATTGTTAGAGTCTGTGAAAGGAGGTGGGAGGTGGACAATGGCAGGCTGCATTTGATCAGTGCAAACTGCATGCCTGTGTTGTCATATATGTTTAATTTCATTAATACATACAACTAATACATGGAATCAAAAATAAAATTTTAAAAAATGTATATGCTATCTCAATATTCCTCACAAAAATGAAGAGTATAGTACATATATGGATCTCTTGCCTGAAAATTGTATCTATAGTTTCATAGCTATAGGTGATTTGTTTGTTAGGCCGTTCAAAGATAAGACATTAATAAAAAATTAAAAATGAAACAGACCAAATAAAAGTTTAAAGATTCATAAAGTTGGAATGATAATTTGCAGCAGGCTGGCCTCGAACTTGCAGCTATCCTCCTGCCTCAGCCTCCCACGTGCTGGGATTACAGAAGTGCGTCACCACGCCCGGCTTGGAATGAGAATATTTTTATCTGAATATATAATGTTAATTTTCTTGGGGCTATCTCTGTTTTGTCCTAATTATAGTGTTGTCTTGTTTTGCTTTTAATACTTTTCATCTTTTGATTCACTGGTAAAATTCTTTCAGTATTCCTACATAACATGCAAGTACTTGGGTACTAGAAAATCCATTCCCAGTCCTTAAAAAGTACACCATATACAACAGCAAATATAGGAACCCCAGGGACACTTAGTCTGTGACATGGATGTCCACAGGGTAGGGACAGAATCACTCTACAGAAAATGTCATTTGTATCCAAAGTTAGGGAAAGAAATCCCTGCCCACTACTGAACAGTCCATCCCCATCTGTCTCATCCGCCCATCTGTCACCCCATAACATCTGGAGCTCTGCGCTAAGCTGAGAATGGTCAAATGACTACTTAGAATTACAGGTGCTTGCTTGTGAAGGGCATTTTCTCTGGTATAATATTAGAAATATATGTGATTAGGCATTGGGGATTTAGCTCAAGTGGTAGAACACTTGCCTAGAAAGCACAAGGCCCTGAGTTCCATCTCCAGCAGCACCCCCCAAATCTGTGATTAAATCAAGGGGAATTAATGAAGAGTACTTGATCAAAAATTTTTCCATTGTTTTATTGATTTCACCATTTAAATAATCATTTTCAGAATATTGTTTAATAAATAAATCAAAAATTTTAAAAGATTACTGATTCAGTGATACATACTGATTACAAACAATGCTGTCAGATTTTTAAAGAGTCTGGCTTAATTTTTCTAGTAAATGGTCAAGATTTTTTCCCTATCAAATGTTAATGTAGCTTATTTTTGTACTGTTAAAAGCAGCATAGAGGTTAAGAAAAATGGTAAGATTTTATTCTTGCCTTGCCGCTTACTGGTTGTATGACATCTGAGCTCAGTATTCTAAGTCTGTTTCCTCAGTGTTTTGTTTTTTTTTCAATTTATTTAGAAGATGATTTATTTAAAAGTGGTGAAAAAGGGGGAAAGGGAGATGATAGATAGCTACTCTCCAAGTAGGGAGCATTCGAATATGAAATACTCCTGTCTCCTCAGTTTTAAAAATGGGAGAATAGCAGCCCACTTATGCTGTAACTATTCAATGAGACTATACATTACTTTGAATCGATCTCTAGTTATTCTTCTTTCTCAACTGTCCTAGTCACAACAAAAAATAACCCTTGTCACAAACTGCAAAACTTTACGTAGTCAGACTTAAGATTCCTGGATTTAGGAACATACACTTGAAATACACCGAGCAAACACAACATGCAGACATTGTAGATCAGGCATGAAAATATGTGAACTCTTAGTTTTGTTTTCTTCTGTTACATGAATTTGCTTATTTCAAGGCTTAAAGAATATTAAACAGAAGGTACAGAGTTCCCATTCCCTAGAACTTTCTGCCTCCTCTCTAGTGTCCTTTATTATTAACCTTTCACATTGATACAGTGCAGCATATACTAAATCGATTTTTGTGTTGCATAGTTGGGGTTAGCTCAATGGGTAATTCACATTCATCACTGCAGTATCACACAGATAGTTCCCCTCCCCTAAACTTCCCCAATGTTTGCTTATTTATACACTATCGAAGGATATCTTGGCTTTTTTCCCCAGTTTTTGACTTTATGATTAAAGCTGCTTTAAATAAATTTGAGGGTAAGTTTTTATGTGGATATTAATTATTTGACATATGCAGAATTCATACTGCCCTCCTCCCTAGACAAATCTATATGCCATAATTCCAACCCACAGAGAGATGCCATTAACAAGTGGAGATTTTAAGATGTAATTTAGGTCATGAAGTTGGATGCTTATGAAAGGAATTAGTGCCTTACGAGAGACACCTGCAGAGAATTCTCCAGCTCTCTTTCCATATACAATGAAAAGTCAACAGTCTTCAACACAGAAAAGACCCTCCCCATGCTGACCCACTGATCTCAGACTTCCAGTTCTATACTGGTGAAAAGTAAGTTTCTCTTGTTACAAGCCCTTGATCATTTGTTAAAGAAATCCACAGTGACTAAGGCAGTTCCAGCCCACTGGGTAAATTCTTTTAGTGTAGGTGCTGGGTCATATGATGAGACTCTTTAGTTCTGTGAAATCTGCGCATTTGTCTCCCAGCTTTCGTAGTGATGGATGAGCACTCAGTTGCTCCGCATCCTTGTCAGCATTTGTTGAATTTTGAATTTTAGTCATTCTAACAGCTATCTCATTGTTTTAATTCGCAGTTCTGTAATGATTTATGAAGTTGAGCATGTTCTCATACACTTGTTTTCAATTTGTTGGCCATCTTTATTGATTTGTCTGTTCAGAACTTTGGCCTGCTGTTTAATTCAATTAGATTTTCTTTTGTATTAAATTGAAATGATCTTTAATTTTACACAGATCCTTACCAACAGTATTGCAACAGAATTACATAGCCTCTGTTTATGTAATTCACTTCATCATGTAATTCATAGCCTTCCCATTTTTATTTCTCTGGCTTAGTTCTTCTCATGTCTCAACACTTAGCTCACGGGTTGGCCCTGAAACCTTCTTTAAACTCTCTAGTTGTGCCAATGGACTTTCTTTTGGAGAACCTTAAGCTGCTGGGCATATGCACAGTTTAGAATTGTAATTATGTCCTTGAGATTAGACTTCATGAAGTCTCCCTCCTCTACAGGATTTTAAGCTGGAAGGACAGGGAGTGATTCTGACCCTCAGTTATCCAGTGCCTGGTGCGGTGCTTTGTATTAAGCAGGCACTCCTTTGTGCTTTATGGCTCTGAACTTACTCTAAACCAAATTGAAACATATACTGCCAAACTATCGTCATCTTGAGTTTTATAGAATAGTTTTCGTTTTAATGGTGTTATATTTCTGTACATTTTATTTTTCTTAAAATTAAGATAGTTCCTAAGACAATGTGTATTCTTCATTATGGAAATGGTCCAGAATTTCTACTTCTGAATTAATTGGTCAGAAAAATTATGCCAATTATTAAAGCCACTATTTTTCAAGTTTTCTTTTACTTGTGACAAACTCATCCCTAAAGGTTGCAACAGGGTTTATTACTTTTTAACCATTAAGAATATCTGCTGGACATACTTTCAGTAATGTTCTCTATATTAGTTTTCCATTGCTGCTGGAAAAATTACCAAATAACTTAGTCTTGAGACAAATCTATTATTATCCTATGTTTCTGGGGGTAAAAAGTCTGATGTGGGTCTCAGTGGACTAAAATCAAAGCAGCAATAGGGCTGTGTGACTTTCCGGAGGGTCTAAAGAAGAATAAGTTTTCGCATCTTTTCTACCAGCTAGAGGCCACTTACATTACATAACACTTAGCTTCTACCATCTTCAAGGTTGTCTGTGTTGACTCTCTTTCACTCTCCATCCATCTGTGTAACTCTGTCTCTCTGAACAGTTGGGGAAGATTTTTAGCTTACATGGATTCATTGCCTATACATTTAATCATATGTGTTTGTAAAGTCACTTCTACCTTGAAAAGTGACATATCAACTAGTTGTAGGATGACGTCCATATTCCTTAGCACCAGTGAATACTTGCTCTAAACTGTAGGCCTGATACAAGTTCAAGTATATGGACAACCCAGGCTGTATGTCCAGGCTCTGACCACTCCTTGTCCACCATTCAGTAATGCACTCATGCCAGTGATGGTGCATTCTGTGAACTAATAGATGGAAGTCAGAGCTGTGCAGTTCCTGGAGGCAGATGAAGAGCATTCTGCAGAGAGGACTTTCTCTAGTGTCCAGGGGACCAGAACATGTTATGTAAGGGGGAGTGTGAGCTTGCAGTGGGGAAAGGAAGGACTAAGAGTAGTCAGGGTGTCCCTCCACGGTTCAGTATTAGGACATGAGCTTCCCTTTCCCCAGTGTAACTAAACTATTCTTACTTTTTTAGTTCAGAGTTCTTATTTTCATACTGTACGATGTAATTTATTTTTTAAGATCTACCTAATTTCTCCACCATTTTGTAAGAGTTCTAGTGACTCTTCTGCTTCCCTCCAGATAAAACACTTTTTTGGGAGAACTTTAAAAAAATCCTTTGTTTTAAATTACAACAGAGTATTACACAGCATGTTTATGGCATACACAATATATAGTCATGTGTTGCTTAATAATGATGATAGATTTTGAGAATACGTAGATGATTTGGTGTTTTTGCGAACATCATAATGTATTTACTGAAGCCTGGATGGTAGAGTTTAATGCACACCTAGGCTGTATGGTAAAGCCACCAGTGTATATGAGGTCTATTGTTGACCAGAATCTCATTATGGAATGAATTACTCTATATGGATGTATAAGCATTCTTATAGCGTATATAATCATACCCAATATTTTTCAATATTTGTAGTAGGAATTGTTTTAAATCAAGCCATATAAATATATATATATATATATATATATATATATATATATATATATATGTAAAATTTGATTACTGCTAGGATCACATTGTGATTCTGGTGTCTAATAATTACTTAGGTAAGTGTCTCTTGAGCACAGGGACTGTGTTTCTCTCCTCACTATATCTTTGGGAACTAGGAAGTGCTTAGCATAGTGTAAGTTTTAGATAAATGTTTGCAAAATGAATGCATAGTTGTTTGGAGCTTTATATTTATCTGATGTGATCAATCTCCTTTTGTTCTTCCTGGAGATGATCGATTTGATCTGCTCAAGTAGCTACAGTAGAGTGTTTTTAAGGGCTCAGGCAACAGAAATCTGAATGACTTCAGATAATTTTCTCTTTTATGTTCTTAACCTGTGACCTTCAACAAGACAGTATTAGTGAAACTTGTGCTTTGACATAGGAACAAGAAAAGTGAAAGTCTTTGAGAGGAAAGATATGACTATCAATATTAGGAATTTAGTCACACTTTCCAGATTTCAAGTGGATGACATATGTTTACAAGATGAATTAATTGTCCTCATTCTTGTGGGCCAAAATTGTAGAATTACAATACGATATAATAGCACCTACTAGAGATTTTCAAGAGTTATCCTTTAAAAATATTTAGTACATGGTAATTTGTCCCTGATCTTGTGTCTGCGGTACATTTACTGTTCACCTTCACCTGAGAGACGTGTTACACCATCTTCTCCTTCATACTTAACAAAGATTCCTTTTACATACATTTTTAATGAGTTAATAATTCCTTGACAATAAATTCCTTGACAAAAATACAGGCTATTTTTTGTGAATGTTAGAAATATTTTTGCAGATGAATATCAACATTATGTGCTTCACTTGATATAATGCCTCAGTTTAGCTTAAATTGAGTAAATCAACTCAAATGGTAGTAAAAGAAAAAAATTAAATGTAATTCATAAAATCATCTTTCCCCAAAGATGCTTTATCAAGTACATTTGTCTCAGATTTCTTACTTACACACACACACATATACAAGTAAGACGTGAACAGTAAACACTCCTCATTTATACACACTGCTATTTTATTTAGAGGATAGTGATTTTGTTTTATGTGGTGAATTGTCAACTTAAAAACTGGGACTATGAGAGGGACCATGAGAAACTGAAACAAATCATATGGTCCTATCAGATATTTATGCACAAGGAGACTTTTAAGTTTCACCACTTACTATTCGTAGGACATTGACCAGCCATTTATCCTCTGTTAGCTTATGTTTACCTGTCTATCAAATTAAGATAACACTTTAGCACCATTGATGTAAGTAATTCAGAAATCCTCATGATATTTCTCTTTTTAGCAGACTTTGAATAGGTATCTTGCAATGAATTAAGTGACAAAATGCAGATCAACAAAGCAGATCACCAAGTTTGTGAATGAAAATGTAGGTTAGCTCCTTCGTTAGAAATGGAGAAAATACTACACACCTAGGTGTGTGGTTTAAATAATGTTTGTGGAGCACACAACATGGCTGATTAGGAGAAAAAAAAGCTTACATTGGAAAAGGTCATCTAAATGTTCTGATGATTCGCCCACTTCCTTCTACAGTTGCATCAGCTAAAAGCATATTCACTCTCCCTTTGCTTTGATTTGGTCAACTTATTGGATGTCTGTGAACAAGCAAAGTGCAAGGTGCAGGGATTTAACAGTGAGCAAGAGAATAATGATTCCTAATGACTCAGAGTTTGCTGTCAGTGGAAAGATGTGCAGTCTTACTTTATAGAACATTTTAACCTAACATGATAAGTGTGATGACCATACTGAACAGTGTACACCTGCATTATTACTTTTCTTCATGGCTGTTTAATAAATGAGTCTCCATTAAGTATATATGTACTTCAGGGGATTTTTATATCATTATGCTATTTGCACATGATTTCTAATACTATATTATGTCTATCTTTGGAATTTTTGTTCTTAAACCCGAGTGTAGCCAAAATCATGATTTGTTTTACTGATCTGCCGCATTTTGCCAAAATAGTTATGTTCTATAAAAGTAGTTCTCCTCCTGAAGATACAGTTCTTTTTAAAATATTGTTGCAATATCAATCTAATGTGTTTGGCATTGTATAAGAGATATAATTTACACTTAAAATTAATTTTTAAATTACATTTTATTGCCAAATTTAAAAATTAATTTAATGAAGTTCAAAACTAATGGTTGAAAATTTATTTTCTTCATTTGAATTGTATTTTGTTTCTGCTCTAAATTAACCAGAACATCTCAGTCTCTGGCCATCCTATTAAGGATAATTAAATAAATGCATATTGAAGATATTAGTTTTCTCATGTTACCATAACAAGGCACTGAAGACTAATTTCAACAACAGTTTCACAGTTCTTGAAGCTGGAAGCCCAGACCAAGATGCCTACGGGGTGATGTTCTGTGAGGCCTTTCTTCTCTGGCTTGTGGCTGGCGATGTTCACGAGCGCCTCTGTCTGCACGGATGCCCCTGGTGTCTTCCTGCGGTCTGTAAATCTCCTCCTCTAGTCTGACCACCTGTCAGATTAGAGGAGAGCGCCCTAAAAGGAACACTTAAACTTATCATCTAAGTATGGCATCTCCAAATACAGTCCCATTTGGAGGCACTGAAAGTCCTCACTCCAACATATAAATTTCAGAATACACAATTCACTCTATAATGCACTTCTAAATCACCTGTCTCTGCGAGTTTCATAGGAACTCATGAATATATTCTGAGAAACGAAAGTGGAAAGCACCGAATCATTTTTTATAATTATTGTGTTTTTAGGTATGTGGCTTGATACAAGAGACGCTTGATCCAGACATAACATTCCTCTTCATTTTTACAACACAGAAAATTAGTAGAAAATGCCAAAGGCCAGTCATTAATTTCTGACAACCATTTTAAGTATAATGCTCTAAAATTTTATTAGGTCTTTTAACAATGTTAACATTTTATTATCTATAATAAAAATGTAATTATCATTAAAATTAATCCTGCAGGCTAAAAATCTTACAGTGTATTTCTCCAGATTTACTTCTGATTTTAATATTTGTTTTCTTAAGAAATGCTCCAACCAATGAAATAGTGGAAATTTGCTTTATGTGTCAGCCGTATCATTTTTTTGGTTTATGACAACTGAAAAACACATTTTAGTATGTCAAAGTAAAATGGTGTTAAAAATTACACTTTAAAGCACAATCCTCAGTTAATTTTATTAGTTCCAGAAACTAGATGACTGAGCTAATATAGGGAAAAGTAATAATTACATAGAGTTAAAGTCTTTAGTGGACGATCTTCAAATGAAGAAGCAGTGTGGAAATAGTCCCAGGTATACTACTTTTGTCACTTCCTAGCTGAGTAATTTAGAGCAAGTTTCTTAGTCTCTCTGAGCTCTCATGTTTGACCACCTCTGCACACACGCCCCGGGTTCCTGATCTACTGTTTCTTCAATCCTACAGTGAGACCCTCAACTTTGTGTTAGCCAGGTGAGAGGCCTTGCAGGAAATCAGCCCTGCTGATCATGCTGAGAGGGAGTGTTTTTCTCTCAGCTGCCCCCAAATTAACATTCTTTGACTGAAGAGAAGGCAGTGGCTAGTCCTTTTTATTTATGAACTAAGAACAAATGTAGAGAATCTTGAGGATGGCAAGAAATGCCACATACTGTATGTTACTTTCTTGCAATGTTATTATCTGACTCTCTTAGAGAGCTGGGGACTTGGATTCCCTTGAGATGTTAGGAATGATGGCTGTTCTAGTCTTCTTTCCTTGCTAATCTCCTAGTTCCCAATGCACTGATTTCAAAGTCAGCAACATACACTATGGAATAGGGCTTCATTTCCCTCAAGCTACCTGTGAGTACTTCCCTGAGAGTGCATTTCCCCCTCCTGTTCTTCATGGGACCTGTATCCTGTTAAATCTAAATATCTAACCCACACCTTATTCAGTCCCTTCTCCAGCTTTCAGCCTATCCGTAGCCCATTTTGCCATGGAAACTCTCAAGCCTCCAGGATTATGTTCCAGCGACAGCTTTTAATCTCAGGAGATGGACACGGGGAAGACATGGTTACTTTCTACACTCAGCTTCAATTTTATTTTCTTCTTTGCAGTTTTCTTCTGTCATCCTCAGACACAGGAAAATGATATATACCCTAAATTTTAATGGTTTATGAGTTTATTTCCCACCAGCAGTCCTAGCCTATTTAATATCGAAGCTTCATACTGTCACTTGTCAGCAGGATGTCCGAAGATTCCAGGCTCTTCTGTCCCACCCAAAGAATTGGCTGGGACAACCAGTGAACAGTTAAACACAACTTTTATTCGAAGTCAAGGAAGATTCAACTTAAAGGAAGAAAAGGGAAGGGTGAAGAAAAGTGAAGTAAAGAAAGAACAGGAGAGAAGAAGGGAAGGTGTATGTCCTATAAGCAGAACAGGCCACTGCAGAGAAAGGAGTATAGCAGGACAGCAACATCGCAAGTGGATGGAAGCTCATGGTTGCCTTCTTTTTGTGTCCTCCTAGGTCAGGTCCCTCTGTGAAGTCACTCTGCCCACACATCATGGCTGTAATTGATAAGTCGCATCCTTTCTGGATCAGGTTACCTGATTACATCCTGTTTCCAGGCTGGGTCTTCTTATTTGACAGGTTACATCCTGTCTTCCAGCCAACCTGCCATAGCCCTATTCTCCTACCTCAGTAACTCCTATTTTAAGCATAATTCGGAAGCAGTTTTGCAAAACACTTGTTTATCTTCTTGTAAGACTGAATAACAGACAAGCAAAAACGTCAGAAACATTTAAATTTAATCTTGGAAAGAAATGTGTTCAAGATCTTCCTGATGCTTATTTCGATTTCAATTTATTTTCTTTGTTTCTATTTTTCTTCCACCAATATTACTTTTCATAACTAAGAACATCATATAAATTTAGAGTATTTGCTTCATCGTGTTAAAGTACAAGTTGAAAAAACACAAATAACTATTAATTTTGAATGATAAAAATCAAATGTTAAACCACTAACGGGAAAGATTAAAATGGGCGATTAAGGATGGTTTTCTTGAAAATAGAACACTGTCACATATATTCCTTATGAATATTTCTATTAAATTTGCTTATTGTTGTACTCTGTGTGAGTAGGAAAGTGAATGTGCTAAAGAACAAGACTCTTACTATTAAATGGGTATCTACAAAGTCTGTATCTACCTATGCTGAGTTGAGTGATCACTGGCAATATCCTAATATGTGATGACAGTAGCCGCCATTAATTGAATGAATACTATGTACAAGGAAATATGTTAAAGACAGAAAGTGTGTCAGATGAAATATACTTTGACCCATGTTCAAATGAAGCAGCTGTAACTAATAGAATGTAATGAATTTACAGAAGGGTTGGTAGAATTAAGAGAACAAGCAAGGCATGGCAAGATGCCCAGAAAGTAAAAATGAGTGTAAGACCTTTTTCACCTAGATTTGAGAAAGAACAGCAAGGAGAAGAAATAGAGGACCAAATGTCAAGCAGACCCCAAAGCACACAACTCTGGCTTCAGAATTTTTCTACCTTACAAACCCATCTTATAGATTTAATACTTCTTAACTAAAATTATGTTGCTTTATAGATCTCTTGTATTTCTTCGATGAGAGTGTATCACAGGGACCCTTTGCTCCTGTCTTTAAATCCCTCACAGCTCTCAGCCTGGGTTTTACCCCAGAACTGGGACGTGATATTTAACTGAAGAATGAATGAATGAGTAAATGAATGAATAAATTCCCGGAGTTTTTATGATGCGATTTCAAACTTTCTGTTGTAAGGGAGTTGCTCAGTAATGTCTACTGACATTCTTCTACAGAGAAAAATTTCTTATGTGAAAATGAAGCAGTATTTCTCTTTTGAATTTGCAAAGAGGAAAGTTTTAAGACAGATAAGAGAAAATACACTTCTGGTGTGTAGAAAGCAGTCTAAAAAGTAGCTTCTTAGTAGCTGTAATCCTTTCACAGGCATTTAGGTCTGGTGTTTAGATAACACTATGTTTGTCTACAGAGGTGCAGTCTTAATCATTGCATAAATTTATTGGTCTTTTATAATTTAAATTAATCCTGAGAACAAGTTCTTCATTTGAAAAATGATGACTTTCTAGACTGCAAAGCTAATTTTGATTGTTACAATGTAAATCAATGTTACATTTATAAGAAGTAGATGAGACAGTCACAATACTCCTGTCCCTGTGCAACACGCACTCGTACGGGATAGAACGGGGAATCGCACACAACAATAAGGTATAGTGTCGGGGATTTTATGTGGTATGAAAATGAGCAGAATGAGGGAATAAGGCATGCTATGACATGCTATTTAAAAATAGGGTGGTTGACGAGACTTTTTTTGAGAGGAAACATTACTATTGAGAGTTTAATCTTAAAATTAAAGGGAAAGTGCTGAGCATATATCTGAAAAATAAAGATAACAGATTACAAAAAATATAATCTTAAAGTACATAAAATAATTGGTAATTAGTTTGAGAATTGAATTAATACAATGATTGAAAAATTGTGTTTCAAAACTAAAGCTGAAATTCATTTTAAGGTATGTGAAATTCTTAAAGCTGCTAAAACAAAGGGTGTACAAACTGGGTGCCTTAAAATAGCAGAAATTTATTCTCTCAAAGTCTGGAGCATAGAAGTTTGAAGTCAAGGTGTCGACACTGCAGTAGTCCTTTGAGACGTGTAAGAGAACCCTGTCTCACTTTTTTCTGTCTTCTGATGGAAAAGGTACTAAGCAATCTTTGCTGTTTATTGTCTGACAGCTGCATTACTCCCTGCTTTTGTCAGCACATGCCATCCTCTTTTTGTCTATTTTCACAGGACTGTGCTCTGCTAGGGACACCAATCATGCTTGATCAGGGACCTAATTACATATGATGACTTCCTTTTAACTAATTACATCTGCAATTGCCCATTTTCCAAGTACGAGCACATTTCGAGTTTCTTCAACATATGTTTTTAGGGAAGCACAATGTAGTGGATAGCATGGTATTAGACAGAATTACTTATTCGTAATAGTTTTATAGGTGAGAGAAAAGAGGAATGGATGACTGATGAGACTAATGACATTTTTTTCCTTTCTTGGGCAATATTTTCAGACTATACTTGGGATCAAAAGCAAAATTTGAGGGAGTCCAAAAAAACTGTATTCTGAGTAATTTTAAATGAATTTTAGAATTATGTTTCTCCATTGGAATGAAAGACAGAAATAGGGACTTTAGTATTGTCCTCTAGATTATTACAAGTTTGCCCACAGGAGCCATTTTCAACTTGAAATGAAAGGACTAGGCCCGGTTACTGGAGAGAAATACTCTATGTATTCCTATGGACCAGGGAAGAAGTATTTATGCCAGAGGCCAAAGTTAGACTAAATGATGCAGAATAGATAAGAATTTATGACATTAAATTAAGCCTAAACATCATGTTTAAAAACACATCTCTGGATATTCTTTCCTAGGTTTTAAAGTCATCTTGTTTTAATTAAAAGCTTCATATTTCCCTATTTTATTGCAAATGAGTGTATGTATCTGTGTGTATATTTCCCAAGCCACCAATGGATAAGCATCCAGTTACCTTATGAATCCCTGGGCATTACAGTACTATGTCCAGTATGGAATCAAAGGCAGGATATTTGAAGGTAGAAAGTATGAATCTACTGTACCACTCCCTGTCCCTGAGAAAATTAGCTCATTCCTCCATAATTTAGTCATCTCATTATCAAGTTGGGCCTTTTAATGCATGAAGGATTAAATAAGGTAAAGTATTTAAGACACCTGTCTCTGGACCGCATATATCTTAGATTTTCTATGAATGTGAATTATCTTTTCCTTTAGTGATAGTAGACCATAATTATTACAAGATTGCAAAGAGGAAATATACTTCAAAAAACTAATTCAATTCAATAATATAAAAAACCGATTTTTATCTCCCACAATACTTCGCACATTTCTCTAGATACTCAATAAGTATGTGATGAAGTAGTGAATGATCAAAACAGAGCGTGATACCAGCCAAGTCTCTTTCATTTCCCCAGAGCTCTTACAGTGTTTTCCCAAAGCCCAGCAAAATATTTCTACTACTGTCCTGATGATAACACTCATTTTTCCTACCTTCTCATCTGTAGTGGTTCCATTCTTGCCATTATGTAATTAATTCTGCACCCAGATCCAGGAAGACATCATCATTTAGCTCCTTACCAACCTCCAAAAAATTCCTTTTGCTCTCATGATGGAATCCAACAGTCTGTCTGCATTTCCCACTGATTTACGAACTGACTGCCACACTCTCAATTCACACTGCTCGTTCTAATGTACATTGACCCCTGTTTTCATCACTCAAACACAAGAGCTGGCCGGCCTTTGGTCCTTTAGACATGTGTTCGCTTAACTTGCTTTTATCCTAGATTGTTGCTTGAATTCATCCGTCATTTATCCCGTAAGCACTTATTAAACAGCTATTTACTAAATACTTCTTAACCTCTAGGGATGGTTCCAGGAATCGCAGATACAACTGTAAACAAAACAGGCAGCAAACTTTGTGCTTTCGTGGTATTTAATCTGATATACATGGATTGAAGGTGATAAGTACTATGGGGGAAAATTAAGCAGGGAAGATGGATAAGAAGTGCTAGGAAGGTGAGGATAAAGGTGTTTATAAGTAGTGTGGCAAGAAAGACGTCCATGGAAAAAAAGCAAAACTTGAAGTGAAGTGTGATGCATGTTGATTTGTGCAGGAAGAGTATTCCTGGCAAGAGTAACTGGGTATACAAAAGCCTGACGTGGGGACTTGTGTACAGAGTTCAAGAAGCCGATGCCAGCTGCACCTCATTGCAGAGGCGTAATAGAAGGGAGACCCATCAGAAAGGCAATGAGATGGAAGAGATTGCTGGGTTTCAGACAAGCTAAGGCAGCCTCGTACTCTAAGTGACATGGAAAGCCATTGGAGGGTTTTGAAGTTTGAATAATCGATGTGATCAATGTTTTTAGATTGCAAGCTTGCAGGATGGTTCTTTCTCATCATGACAAATGTTTATTGAATGGATGAGTCCTATTAAAGGAGTTTATTTTTTAAAAGGTCATCTAATTTCAAACTACTTTCTCTTTTGTTATACAATATTGAAAGAGTAAAACCAAGTTGATGTATTTTCTGTTGAACTAGATGAATTAACTTATTCTGTATGAATGTGTATAAAGTACATAAAGGTGAGCATGCTGCTGTCGCTCCCTTGTCTCTCCTCAGATCAACATGCCAAATGCTAAGAAGCTGGATTTAATGAACCTTTATTTCCAATTACTGTGCTCTCTGTGGCAATTATGCCAAATTTCTGAAGGTTCAGTTGACCAACATCATTTTTTATGACTCTGTTTGCAGAAAGATTGGGAAGATGTAGACAGTGTAGAGAATCCTTACTCTGTGTGTGTGTGTGTGTGTGTGTGTGTGTGTGTGTGTGTGTGTGATTTCTCTTAGAATAGGGGCTTTCAAATGAATAGTTCATTTCTTTCTGAGTAAAAGTTGAGTAATGTGTCTTCATGTAACGGGTGTGATATTCATACTGCTATGCAAAACACTCTGAATTTATGCTGATATTTAATTAAACCAAACAGCAACAACAAAATTGTTGAACAACTTGGTATTTCGTGCATAGGGAGGAGAGGCATGAGCTTTGGGGAAATATATAATTTTATTTTTTTTTTCAGTTTTTATTTTTATTAGTATATATTTGAAATACATAATGATTACATTCCTCATGGGGAGTTGGTACCTATATATAAAACATCATGATTCTTTTTTTCAATCCCTTCCTATCCCTTCCCTCACCCTCCCTCCATCTCTTGGTCTCCTTTTTTGCTAATCTCTATATCCCCTTTTCCTGTTATCTACCTTGTGTTTGCTCTTAATTTACATGTTAGGTTTCTCATATAAGAGAAACTGGGAGTGTTTGCATCTTCTTTTACGTTGTTGTTATGGGCGAATTTTTCTCGTTTCTTGAGTTTTTCAACCAGAAAGAAGGGTAAAGGGTTTTGTTGATTTAATCATAGAAGTAAAACATGCGATGTCCTTCTCATCACATGAGTTTTGAATCATTGTTAAGTGCTTCTTTGGGTAGTGTGTGGTGATGTTAGCTCAGCTTTTCCTGTGGACCTCTCCCAAAAACCTCCACTCAATGTGCGTGCTTGCACTGACTTTGCCAACCCAGCTAAAGAGAGTTATTCTTCCATAGTTAGTTTTTCTGTGACATCTAAGGTAAGATAGACTAATAAAATAATAGAAATATGCACAAAGAGATATGTAAGCAGAGTAGTAAGGGTGAGAAATGCATCCAGAATAAAACTAACACATGAATGTCAGCCAGTTGGGAGACTTTAAACAAGAAGCTCAGTTCATAAAATATAGCTAATAATGTAACCTGCTTCTCAGTGTTTGCACAAGTCTTTGCTAAGGTACACATATCCCCATAGAGGCTCTTTTAAAAGTTACCGATATACAGTGAGTGCTGCTGTGTATCTATGAGAAGTTTCTCAGAGCTTCTCTGGGTTTCGTGAGTGCTATCCTGCCCTGGATGCTGCTTACCTTTTCTCATGGAAGATGATCCTTGTGCTTTGTCTTCAAAATATGGTAGCGCTCATTTAATCTTTTCTCTTACCTAATCCAACATATGCTCATTTTTTTTTTTTTACTTCAACAAAAGGTTAAAATTTTCAAACCTGATTTAAACCTTCACACAACAGAACAGTTTGTTCATAGTGGAGAGGTTTCCAAACAGAGTCTTACGCTGTGTGAAATGCAGAGAGTTCAGTCTCCACAAGCATAATAAATGGCATTTTAAGAATTAATGCAGCTGAATATGGAAGAAATATGACAGAAAACATCTGGAAAATATTAAATTATCCAATTATATATTTTATAGTGTGCCTGTCCAAAATATTTAAAAATATAGCTATATTTGTTTGCCTTACAGTATCAACCATGGCCAGATCCATGAATCTTCACAGAGTAACACTTGTGGAGGATGCACGGGCCATAGCCATCTACACTACAGTGTAATATACAGAGTGGTAGGAGACTAAGTCAGAAAATAGGAACTTGAAGAGTCCTTGTTCAAACTTTTGCTTCGTTTTGTTTTTTGGGGAGGTAGATGGGTGGGTGCTGGGGATCGAATTCAGGGCCTTGCACTTCCTAGGCAAGTGCTGTACCACTGAGCTAAATCCCCAACCCCTGCTTTGTTTTCTAAAGTTAGGTGAGTTAATATTTCTGGGGATTTACCTCTCTATAAAAACAGGATAGCAGTGGCTATCAAGTGGTTTTATTCTGAAGATAAAATGAGACACGAATCCCTAGTGCAAATAAATAGCCCCCAAATTTGATTCTTAATGGAAGTTATTTGATTTTTATGTATTTTTGATGAACGCACATTCAAGTTTTAAATATAAACTTCAGAGGCTGAGTTAAATCTTAGTCTCAACTTTTAATATACCAAAAAAAGATTTCTAAGCACTATGTTGAAAATATTGAATTCCAAGTCTTAGCCTCAGAGCTTTGGGTCAGTATGCCTGTCCTCTGTCATAAAGTCAGTCCACTTTTTAAACTTGTAATCATTGCTCCAGAGGAAGAGTCTCCCTCTTGTGACTCATAGGTCATTCTTGGTATTTCTGGATTAAATGATCTCTCATATTCCTTCTGGTTCTAAAATGACTTGAATGTGTAAATATATGTTTTAAAATGTTAGTCTATGCTTCTGCATTTTCAGTGGAAAGGAATGTAATTACAGTATGTTAATTTTTTTAATTTTGTAATTTTATTAGAGTATTACACATACAATAAAATATACTAGTTTTAAGTGTGCAGCTCAATAAATGTTTATAGATGTGTCTCTATTTAATGATCACTTAGGCCAAGACACAGGGAATTTCTAAAACCTCAAAAAGTTCCTTCAAGCTCATTCCCATTCAGTACAACTCTTCTCTAACCACAGGTAACCACTATTCTGAAATCTATCACCATTTTTTCCAAAGATGGTGCCAATGGAGTAATATAATGTGTAGTGTTTGGTATATTGTTTCTTTCAATGAGATTCACCCATTTTTCCTTGTATATAATAATATATTTTATTTAAAATTATGTCTCATTCTATTTTAGTAATCTATTTAATTGATAAAGTTTTCACTTTTCTTGAGTGTGTTGGCTGTTATAAAGTTGCTATGACCATTCTTGTATTTATATGTTTATTGGTTTATATAAACTCCTTTTTCTCCTGGGTATTGTTGTGGTTTATATCTGTCTGTCACCCTAACCCTCACATCCCCAAAGACAGGCTTTTGAAGGGTGTTTGAATCAGGGCATTGCTATAATGTTCGATGGAAGAAGCGAGTCACTGGTGATGTGACCTAGTAGGGTGTTTCTCTCTCCCTGGTTCCTCTCTTCACTCTCTGCTTTCTGGTCACCAGAATTGGAGCAGTTTTCTTTGGCTAGTTTCTTCCCCCCTGCTGCGAGCCATGCCAAGACTGAAACTTGTGAAGCATGAACCAAGGTAAACCTCTCCTTCTTTGAATTGTGGGTATAGGGTATTTTGACCCAGAGAAGAGAAGTGACCAAGTTACTCCATGAGATAATGAGGCTGTGGAGTAGGCATGTGTTTAATCTTCCTAGACATTTTCAATTCTTCAGTGTGATTATGTAATTTGCAATACCACTTAGTATTTTTAATGTTTTTCCATTTTACTATTCTGATGGTTGTGTTAATGTGTTCTCTGTAGTTTAAGTTTCATTTCTTTTGATGACTAATTATGTTGAATATCTTTTTCACATGTTAATAGAGCATTATAAAATGCCCTATAAGGTAGAAAAGTTATTGTTTTGAAGTGCCTGCTTAATCTTTTGTTCATAGTTTCTATGTCCTTTTTCTGCTGATCAGTGTGGCTGTTTATGTATTACTTGTACATAGATTCCATATAATATACATATTCATATGTATGACAAATACCATACTACGTAAAATATCCTTGATGGTATATGTAACATACATGAGATTTAATATTAAGGCAGTATACACTATTGTTATCCTAGGCTAGGCTGTGCTTGTATTTTTGCATCCTTAATGTAGTATTATGGAAAAAGGTTTTTATTTTAGTAAGTCCCATTGATCATATTCTTTATTTTACAGTTAATGCATTTTACTAATTTAAAATATCTTTGCTAAATGCAAAGCCATTAAATATATTGTTCTCTATTTTATCCTAGAAATTCTGGGATTTTTTCCACCTTTCACTCTTAGGTCAATAGACTACCTTGGAATAAATTTAATAAAGAATCTGAGGTAGGAGTGATTATTTTTTCACACAATATCCAGTTCCTTGAGCACCATTTATTAAAGTGCTGTTTTTCCTCATTTTATTGATGTGACATTTTTGTCACTTTCGGAAATCAAGTGATGTTAAAACAGATCTTGAATCTGTTTCTAACCTTTATTTTTTCTATTGATCTAAATGTCTATCCTGTACCATGTTGTGTTAATTAGAGCAAATTCGTAATTAAGTGTTAATGTAAGTTCTTCAAACTTGTTCTTCATTCGCAAGATTGCCCTAACTATATTTGGTGGTTTGCCAGTTTGGTCTTCCATAAAATGTAGTTGGAATTATCCTGACAGTCTTCACACACATACACACACGCACACACACACACACACACACATACACAACATGCACACTGAATGAAATTTCATGTGAAGTCAATTTAAAGGATATTAACAGTTTTACAGTATTGCTTTCTTCAATTATTAATTAATGTTTATTTCTCCAGTTATTTAGATTTTGTTTACGTTTTCTTAGGGATAAATTTTTAGTTTCAGTGTAGAGGTTGTACATGTCTTTCATCTTGGGGTGTTAATGTATCATGAAAATGTAAATTTCAATTTTTGGTCTTCTAATTTTTTGTTAAAATTTCATTTATCATTTGCACGTAAACTGTAATTAGTCAAGAATACCTGTCATTCATCTAATCACCAAGCCAATTATGCTAACTTAATTCAGAGCTTTATATTTAAAGCCTTGAACTCCCACAGTAGGTCTGGGGTATATCTCTTAAATCACTCTTTTACTGTATGCCTCTCTATATTGTTTAGGTGCCTCTTGCATGTAAAACTTTGCTATCAACAATACAAAAAGTTCCACAGGATAGGAGACATAAGTTGTGATTCTCGAGGAATTCTGGGCTTGACCTAACAGAATTCTGAGTACAAAAAGAGTAAGCAGCCACTTAGCCGTGGTTTTAGAGTGGTGATTTTGAGTACATGACAGCTGTCTCTTAGTACTTAAATTCATAATTAAATAGAGAACAATTAGATAGAAATCAGAGAAGGTTGTACATGTTTGCATTTAAATATATGTATACTGGGTGATATAGAATAGGAAGTTGTGGTACGACACCTGTTACTATTGTGCCTCTGTGTGAAAACACTGACTTTGAAGCAGGTAGGGTTCACCAACCCTTGATATTTGTATATCTTTATCAGCATCAAGAGGGTAAGGTGAGTAGTTTAAGTCAAATTTTAATAAATGCAGTGTATTCTTTTAAAATAGCTAAATCCAAAGTTTGAAATAGACTCCCCAAAAACTTGTTCATATTTATACTGATACAAGCAATTTAAACATATTTGGTGGATGTAACAATTCACATATCAATCGCTGCTTCCTAATATTAATGGAGTTGAGAATAATTTCTATCTCATTTAGCCAGTGAAATCATAATATGCACGTGCTTCATTCTGACTCCTCTTTCTGATGCAATATTTTTGCAATTTCACACCGAATTTTAGTTGGCAAAATTCTCATGGTCAAGTTTTCATTATTCAATTTGTCTTTACCTAGTCATTTTTTTTACAAGTTCTGCATTGATATAATCAGTTTATAATATAATTCTTACGGAATCTTTGCTTCAATTTCTTTTAACAGAAGCTATCAAATTTGGGTGAAATTTAGGGTGTCATCCTTCTGCCTGAGCCAAATGCTTCTCTGCGCGCCCAAGTTTAATTACTTTTCTCTCTAGTTGTTTTAGCCTCTCTGCACTGTGTAGAGGCAGGAAAAGTCACTTTTTGTATACTTTTCGATTTGAAAGAAAATTATCCTTTCCTGCAATGATGTGACACTTGTTCTGTGCTGTTTCTGACAGTTTTTTTTCCCACTTCAGTTTTTGCTCAGAGCATACATTTTTAACAACTTCATATGCAGTAAGATGTTCATGAGTGCTGCATTTTGGTTTATCTGAAATAAAGCAGAAATATGCTTGGTACCATCAGAATGGCAAGCTCTGATAGGCTGGCGTGGTATCCACTTCACATGTTAAATGGCACACTGTGTGAAACATATACAATTCCAATTCCATAAGAATTAGACCTCTTTGGGTTCTAGTTTCTGTTTTTCCATCAATTTGTCAAAAACATCCAATTATTAACCTCCCCAGACTTCAGTTACTTGATTTAAAATGAAGCATTTGGCTTAAATATCGCTAAGGTGATTTATAGATTTTAGTCCTCTTAGACTACAATATTATTACCATATTAAATAATCTTATGCTTAATGCACAACTGGGGACTTAGGAACACATAACCCTTCTCATTGAACTTCTAGTAAGGACCATTCATCTTATTTCTATTCTATTTTTGGTCTATTTTGAGTGAGAAGATATCCACCCTCCAATTATAGGATCCTGGAGGCTGACTCCGGAACTTTTGAAGCTTTGTTGTATTCTAAGTGAAGAGACGCTTTCTGAAGCCTGCAGCAGAAGGTGACATTTTCAAGGCTCGGGAAAGTGTGAACTTTGACACCGAGCATGTTATGCTATTCAATGGTATTTCCTGAAGTTTTTACTTAATGTAGGCATGGTGCTGCTATTGTAAAACATGCTTTAGAATCAAAGAATAGAAGAGGAAATATTTCAGTAAAGGCAATTTTGACATAAAGATATCTGTTGTTGCTAGCAGAGCTTTTCAATACCCTGACACAGTTATTGGCAGTGTGCGGATTTTCAGGGTATATATTTCCCATCACAGTCAAACATGCAGGAAGGAAGGGAAAAAAGGATGCAGTCCTTACAATTATACAGTTTTTTTTCACTGAAATAGAAATAGAAAATGAAAAATAAATTCCACATTAAAGAATGAGATTGTGTTTTCTTTTTGTAATTAGCAGATACAGTTTTGCTCATTGACTGGAAGTGTGTGTATACAATGTTAAATAATTTCTCAATTAATGAATTAAAGTGAGTACAACAATTATACTTTTTAATTTATTCACTTTTGCAGTTCCTATGTTATGTCATGCAATGGAAATTCTTCAAAGAATTTTGGAGATTTCTTGTTTCAATAGATGTATTTTATAGAGACAGCATGTTTTTTAGGGTGTTGCCTTGGAATAGTTGATATTATTTTCCATTTGTGAGACATTTGCCAGCGGACTTCTATAACTCAGAACCTGTTTTAATTTAATATAAAGAATGTACTTGTTACTGTAATTAGTAGTAATGGAGATTTGCTCGAATTTACTATTGTTAGAGCTACATTAGTCAAGACATCTTCTGAAACCTCGTCCTTGATTTTTCCACTACACGAAATTACCTCTCATGAAATATATGTGTATGTTTTCTCCTCGTGTTTTCCAGATGCAATAATATCACCTGACAGTGAAATTTGTCTATGTGTATATATACATGTGTACATATATATGTATGTGTGTAAATGTTGCCTCAGATATCTATCCTGTATCTGTATCTATATTGATATTATAACTAGACATCACCATGTACCAGAATGTATTTGAATCATTTACTGTATCATTTCATCTTTTTCTTCACTATAACTTCTGTATATAAATATTGTGCCTCCTCCTATTTTTAGACACAGACGTATCGAGGCTGAAAAGCATCAGCTTACTTCTTCAAACTCACAAACTAGTTAAAACGTGAACCAGTATTTGAATCTTGGCTGTCTGGCTCTGCAGCACACACTACTGTTTGTTAACTGTGTGTAGTTTGTAATAACAAAGATCTGAAAACAAGTGTTTCTGATAGCATTGAAATAATATTTATTCAGTGCAAGTTCTCTGGAAAATATTTTCTTATTCTACCTTCCTAAGAGGAATACGGAAATACTTACACTAGTGCAGTATAACAGTGAGCAAAAACTAGTATAAATACAATTATGTGAAACTAAATCTCCCCAAATTATTTCCACAGTTGAGTTGTAGTGATGAAACTTTAGTTATACAGTTATACATTGGTACTTGACTGTATTGAAACTCATCGAGGTGGTGTTGACATATTTTGATGCAAAAATGTTGTCCTGGTACTTGTGGAACTTAAATGAATTGCATTGTGACTTGCTACCCTTTCCAGTCACACCGGTTTGTTTGGCACATGTTTTTGGTACTTGTCATGCCTCCTGAAACCCATTAACAAAGAGTATTGAGGTACTATTGTATTTATTTAACGACAGAGCATTTTTCCATATGTGAAAAATCATCATAGCTGCAGAGGTTGAATTAGTGTGGAAATTCTCAGGGGACTGGGGTATTGATTTAAAAAGTATCCCATTAAATTTTAAAATTATGAATGTATCATATTAATGCATCTTGAAATGGAGGAGAGGTCATAGTTGTGATTCACAAAAATTAAGCAGTTTAGTATTGACTTTGAGCTTTAGATCTAAAAAGGCAAAGAATGAAGATGTCCTAACTTTATTCTGACATATCTACATAGCTATTGTTTTCTGTCTCTGCGGTGCAAACTTTGCATACTGGAAACAGCTTTTAGCAACATTTAAACTTTGTAGTTTCAAGACATAATATATTTTCTCACCTCATTCCTTCGTTCTGGTAAAAATTTACCCACCTGTTTCTTCAACCATTGCATCTCAACAATAAGATAAAGAAAAGAATTGAAAACACCCACTGCATTTATGAAGGTAGGAAGTCATGTTTGAACTTGGGTAGAAGAATTCCAGTAGAGGAAAAGTGTCCAAGCTAAATAGTGGTGGAATAAGAAAGGACGAATAGTTTTTAAAAAGGACATATTGTCTAGGAAAAGTCTTAAAATCCAGGGGATGGAGGGAGAAAGAGAAAAGGGTGGCGTAGAGAGAGAGGGGGTGGAGAGAGAGGGAGAAAGAAAGAGAGAAAGGGAGGGAAGGGGGAGAGGAAGGAGAAGGAGGAGAAGGGGAAAAGGAAGGGAAAAGGCAAGAGGGAAAAGAGGAGAGGAAAAAGTATGTGAGTGAAGAAAAGTAAGGGGGGTGATTATGATTGAAAAATCCTGTGAAAGTTTAAATTAAATTATAGTAAGTCACATTGCCATTAATATCCCCCCTCAAAATAGTCTCTCTTACTTAAAGTACATTTGTCCCACCACCCTTGCCACTTTCTCTAAGCATTCTGGAAGTCACTATAAATTTTTGCAGGGGCAACAAAGATGTGCTTACACTACAAAGGGACAAAATATTATGGAGGCAAAGATTGATAAAAGTGATAAAATTGATAACAAATATATAAAAATAAATACCAAAAATTATAACCAGAGTTGAGTTACAGTGCTGAGACTATTTATTATTCAAATTCTGCTTTCCAAATTTTATACAATGCTACTATACTACCTGATAATAAAAATTATATACAATACAAAAACTTGTAACACATTTATAACTAAAGTGACCCCTTAATTAATTCTTCCATAACTTGCTACACACATGCACATAAACACGTACATATGCACATAAACACATTCATATGCACACAAACTCATCCACAAGCACGTCTATGTAGACACAAGTACATACTAGTAAAAAGGAAACATTATCACTAAAGTATACACAATTTTTCTAGTGGCGACTTGGCTGTCCTTAGTGTCTTATGAGACAGAGTAGTTGCTGATCTTTTAAACAGAGTCTGTGGTCACAATCTATGTACGAAATTTTGCTGAAGATAGCGCCATACTTGTAGGATTTACGGACCTAGAAATTCCCTCTGTTTGGCAATATCCGCACTTTCTGCAAAAATTATACTTAAAATAATTTTTTACACTTCCATGGCCAGAGTTGAGAAGTTGGAGATAGAAACTTTAGGAAGAGAAAATAAGAGTGAGAAACTGAAATCAGACTCTCTTTCTCATATAATTCCTCTTTATCTGTTCTTTCTCCACCTATTGATGGATACAGAATGCAACACGTAGAATACATTTCCTGAGTATGTGGTTATCTATGCAAAAATGAGTTAAGAAAACATTACTAAATCCCTAGGCATAATGAGCTAACTTGATGGAATTTCTAAGCATGTGGGAGAAAGATTAATAAAAGAATGATCTAATTAAGTAATTGTCGTGTTCTAAGTTATGAGTTTTCAATTAAATGAAATTTTAAATTATTCTTTTTGGCTCTGCTAATTAGTGAGTTTGTATCTGCTTCAGTTAAGCATGAAGCCAATACTGGTATAGTCATTTCACCTCGGTACTGGATTTGCAATTTTCCTAGTCTTTTGGGATTTAATGCAATTAAAACAAAATTGAATCTTTGGTTTAATCCTGCTGAGGGAGTTTGCCAGACAGAAAGCCCCATTGTCACACAGAGCAGAGGCCTGAGTGAAGTGGAGTGCGTTATCATCCCAGTTGTATTATTTGCCAGAACTTCTCCATGAATTTGTCCTGACCTGCCTGGTTGGCCTCAATCTCTGGACCTTCTAAAGGTCCTTCTGGAATTTCTGTCTTTGTGCTCTTGATAATTTATCTTGTTTACTTTCTTAACACAGTACTTGGAAAGGTGTACAATGTGTTAATGTTTGTTTCATTACAATGACAAGATCATTCTTAATAGTGCAACATTTGATGCATAACAAGTGCCTAGCCTAGTAATTGCTTGATATAGTTTTTCACACTGGACAAACCTTTTTCCCTTGATCAGCCACAGGTCACATGTATAGTGCCAAGCATTGTTCAGGTTGACCATCAGTTCATCCCCTTTGGTTTATTTATACTTGTTACAAATTACTGAACTTCTTGGAGCTATTTTCATTGAACATAGATCCATCAACATTAGATCCACCATGGGTAGCACATTTTCTTTCCCAGGGTTGCAGTGTAGTATGGTAGAATGGAAGAGTAGACACAAATTCTAGAATTAGACTGCCCCAGGTCACAGATTTTAAATACAACTTCTTTGAAATTGTTTACATTATTTAAACTTTTTGAGATACTTTCTTTTATCGAAAAATGACTGTATCAATTCTTCTCTCTTTAGACTTAAAAAAAATTATTACTACTTTGTGTAATACATAATGTTTACATTCCTTGTAGGAAGTTGCTACATGACATGATACATCTTAGTTCCTTTTTAAAATCCCCCTTCCCTTCCTTCCATCCCTGTCCATCCATTTCTTCACCCTTTTTTGTTTATTTTGTTTTTGTTTTTCACCTTTTTGTATGTTTGAAGTACGTAATGTTTACATTCCTTGCGTGAAATTGGTACATGTACATAACGTATCAATTCCTTTTTTCTTCATCTATCTCTCCCCTCCTTAACCCCTCTGCCTGCCACCTCTTGACCCCCTTAACGTTTAAGAAACATCATTCTCCCTACTTCTTACTCCCTTTTATTTTGCTCTTTATTTTTACTTTGGGATTCTCTGTTAGAGAAACCATGTGATATTTAAGCTCATGTGTCTGCTTTATTTCACTTACTGCTATGGTCTCAAGTTTATTGAACCTTAGGCCTTCATACTGAGCTACATCCCCAGAAGCTTTGTTTGTTTGTCTTTGATACAGGGTCTCATTAAATCACAGAGTTGCTCAGGCTTGACTTGAATTTCAGATTCTCATGCCTCAGCCTCCCAGTGTGCATAACCATGCCCAACTTCTTAGGTTTTAATAAGGATTTAAATAACAAGGATTTAAATGGATGGATTAATTGTTGTGAGGATATATGTACCTATATCTATATCTATATATACACGTACTTTTTTGTCATTTGATATGGTTTTCTGAAAGGTCTTTGTAAAGAAGCTGGGGAATTAATGGATGGATTTAAAGACAAGGTACTGACTAGGTACCGCTTTATTCATGGAGATGATCTAGTATCATTGTAGCTGGTTCTGTGGGTCTGTCCCGAGTTATCTTGTGTAGAATTGGTAATTTGTAAAGAGAATAGAGTGAGTGCATGTTCACAAGACTTAAGGATAGAATAAGATGTGATAGTGAATGCATAAAACAAGTGAATTAGGACAACACATTACAAGAGTTCTTATCAAAATATGGTTGCTGGGTCACCTGCATGAGACTTACTTAAGTGTTTTTAAAATAGTATCGAGAGGTCTTCATGAAATGTTTATCAAGAAATCTTAGTAAATGGTTATCAAAAAGAATGTTAAAGCTTCTTTTCTATACCTTCTATTAATTTCATTAGAAGATACAGTGGTGGGAACACAAATGTGAACTTTTGGCATTTTCACTCGACTGATTCATTTACACACTGAAGTTGAGTATCATTGGTCTGATAAGGTATTAAATCCAACAAGATGCAATTTCACTCACATACATATCAAAGCCTACAGGATCACTGAATACTGGTAATAATAATTATTTAGGGATTTTGTCATTAGTTAGCATGGTGTAAGTTATGTGTAAGATGAAGCTCCCAATACATATAATGTAGACGGATTTCTACATCAGTAATCACACATTAATTAATTAATTCATCTGTCCACTCATTCCTGCCATTTCCTTAATTTTACAATTATTCCTTCAACTGACTCTTGCTGAGGGGTAAAATTATGAGTGGTTGTAAATAAGAGATTTTCCCTACCTTCAGGGATCTCTCACTCTGATCAGGGAGACAAACAAGTGAATCCCAGTTACAGTGCTGCACAGTGACTGCCGTGTTACGTGTCACATGGACAGCTAACCCAGGTAGCCCCTGGTGAGAGCTTGAAAAGTAGAGTAGAAGCTAAGTAACTGAAGGGAAAAGATTAAACAGGGAGTTGTCCCAGGAAAGCGGAACAGCACGTTCAAGGTGTGAAACCAAATAGTATTGCTTTTAAACACGCATATAGTTTTTAATAGCGCAAGTGGTGGTATGGCAGTTGCTTGGTGTGTGTGGGCCTTGGCTTTTGTCCCTGGCGTTGTGAAAAATAAGAAGGAAGGAAAGGAGGAAAGAAGGAAGGAAGGAAAGAGGGAGGGAAGGAAAGAAGGAAGGAAGGAAGGAAAGGAGAAAGAAAGAGAGAAATACAGAAAGAAAGAATGCCTGGAGCATAGGATAGGTGAATAGAGCAAGATGGCGGTGGAGCAGTATATTTTTTAGAATAAATGGGACTATAGTTCTAGTCATTATTTTTATTCTGCATGCCCTGATTTCAATGTAATAAGAATTTCATTTGCCGTATGGAGATAGTGGTATAGAATAAGTATAAAGTGTCATATTTTCCCAGATAAAAATACGATTTCAAATGGTAAAGTAAGGCAGTTATGGTTACAGCATTGAATATCCCAGTGAGGCTTTACCTGAGATGTACAGCTGACTCTGTAGAAAGCAAATACATGACATGAGCATGTTACTGAGTATTAAAGACTGAGCATGTTACATGAGCATGTTACATGAGTATTAAAGAGCTCTGCAGCGTTACTAATGTCTTAGTTAAATGCTGATGCCTGCTTCCAAGTTTCACGCTTGGAAAACGTGATGGCCAACTTGACTATTGAATTAAGTTTCTCTCTTTTTTGACAGACCTTTATCTTCCCTTGACTTTATTCAAGGAATTGATGTATGAGAACCATGTTCAAATTTCATGGTTTAGGCATTCCTTTTTTGTATAATCAAGTATGTCCATTAAGTGGCAAAGAAAACTTACACACTTGATACAATTTTTTGGGAAAGGTGAAAATATTAAATCTACAGAAAAATACAGGTTTTTCTTCTGTAAATTAAAGATTTTCTACCAGTCAAACATTATTAGAAGGCATGCATAATTCCTACATAGGAAGACATTCCATAGTCAGTTCAATTATTCTATGTGGATTTCATGACATAAATACACGGTATTTCAGACTATGTTCAGTGCTGGTGTTTGGGCCACATTCAAGAGAGAAAAGTGAAATAAAGGCTCCAGGGAAACAAAAAAGGAAAATACATATTCCGCCGTATTCTGCTAATAATAATAACATATTCTACAGCGCAGTCAATATATTATTATTTTTAGAATAGCAAACTATAAACTAATTGCTGGAGGTGGATGCATAGCATACAGGTCTGTAAAATACCAACACCTATATTTGCTCCTTTTGTTCTAATCCCTGCAATAAATAATTCATCTTTTCAATTTACCTCCCCTCTCTTAACAGTTGTCTAAAATCACTGCAACTCTACTATTCTTAAAAGCTGTGACATTCACCTTCAAACACACATGCATACACACACACACATATACACAAAGAGTTCTAAGCTTCCTTCCTCTTTAGACACATAGAAAACATCTTTTAAATGAGTACTACTTAATTTTTACCCAGGTCCCTACTAGGTCCTCATGTTCCAATGTGACTAATAGTTTCTTTTCCTAGAAGTAATCATGCTCATGCATGGCTTTTCAGTATTTTAGAGATATTTTTCATGTACTGACAAATTATTTGCTTTATTTACTCTTGCTGAATTCCAAAATATTTACTGGAAATTACATATTTATGTGTATGCATGAGCATATGCACATATGTATATATTTATGCATTGATAAATGTATAAATATATATTAATTCTGTTCCTCTCAAAGATGCTTCTTCATATCTTTTGTGGCAGATTTAGTCATAATTTGCATTCGGGAGAAGTTAATTTAGTTTGGGTTCAGCTGGTAAGCATGATCAGAGATGTGGTTTGTGGATTTAGTATGTCTAACTAGAATTGTTTTTCTATGTTATGTATGTGATTTACTGCCTCTGTGGCTAGTCACAATTTATGTTCTTTCTTCCTGAAATTCCCACTTTTCATGTATGTTTTGTAACCATTTACTTCTAAGACATTTTGTTTTAAAAGCTACTTTTTCCAGAAGTCTTCCTTCATCTTCTCAAGGGAAGAAAATTTTAGATTTCATGATCTTACTGATGAGATATTTACCTCTTAGGGTATAATCACATTTCCATTTTTTCTACATGAGAATTACGATTACCTTCACATTTTAGACTACAAGTTTAAAGTATATAGGTAAAATATCTGCTTTATTCCCACGGTCCGTAAAAGACTAATACAGAATAAATAATAAATCGAGTTAAATGATTATAAAAAAGGACAACATGAATTTCAAAGTGGGGTAGAACTGAGTTCTGTTGACTTACTGAACATCAATGGGTGTATTCTAAATATATCTATAGTATGAGAATATTTAAAAATAAGTAACTAGTTCTGCAAATAATCCTGTAAAAGTATAATTTTATAGCATCACTTATAAAAACCTAGTAAAGGACAAAAATTATTTTTTGAAAAAATGATAGAATTAAACTAATATAGACAATTAAAAAACAGCTTACTTTAACCCATGACAAGCATTCTAGAAGTAGAAAACACTTTTATTCATAAGATGTTCAGATAGAGTAACAGTAATCAATATGCTAAAAAACAATATTATGTGTAAGCAAAATTTAAAGTAAAGATAAAGACAAACTAAAAATTTCATACTGATTGTGCAATAGATTGTATTGTCGAGGAATACCTATAACCTGTGGTTAATCATGTATTTATTTTTCACATTTTATCACCAACATGACCTGAAGTGAACATATAACCTGTATTTTCTCAGGACCTTGTCACGTCTGAAGGCCTTAAAAAGTTTCTTTCTAATTTCTTGCAACAAATAAAATACAAAAGTGCTACATGACGTAAGACATTAAAATGAGTGAATTTATTATAGGGTATTGTACTTAATGGTAAAATTGTGTCTATGTAAGAGAATTCATAATATTTAAAATCTTAATACCATTGTAAAATGTAGCTGTCTAATCCTAGGAGGACTCAAAGCTTTGGTATGCTTTCGATGTGCTACTTTCAGTAATCAAATATATTTTCTCCTTTGTAAAAAACTGTTTCAACTGGCCTGCAAGAAAAGATTGTTGTCAAATGACAGTCATTAAGAATGTGTCTTGATGTCACTGGTAGCAAAATCTGCAGAAAATCTTTAAAAATATCTATTATTTCTAGTTTCTCATTTTCCTCTTATATGATATGAAAGGATTTTCATTTGCATAGTAAATAGTTCAACCATCCTTTATAAATATAGTTCATTTGTAAAATTTATTCAGCAAACTCAGTGTGGACAGCTTAGAAAATCAGCTGTGTATTGGATAATTAAATCTGTTTAAATATGGAATTAATTATCCAAGCTTGACAAATTCCCATTAACACAGAAATACAGGATGCTACACACCATAAAAACAGGAGTGGAGGAACGAGAACATTTTTAGAGTTGGTTATTTCTCCAAAGGCTCTCAATTTCTTCTTTTTCTAAGTATTTTACATAACCACTGTGATTGTCATAGTATTTTACATGTTTACAAAATTAGTTATAAGTGTTCCTAAATGATGGACCAGTACCTTCTGGAGGAATGACCTGGGAAAAACAGTATTTTCGTGCTCTTAGACTGTGCTAATGTAATGATCCCATTCTTGACAAAACTCAGGTGAGTTGAAAAGTCTGGCGATTTGCTACTGTCAATGTATACAGGATTTCAGCAAATTAGAAGACACGCATGTATAAATTTTGGGAGGATTTACAACTCTTAAAGATGGGTTTGTTAATTCTGAGGTTTACGGTAGGAAACATGGAGGAATTCTGGAACTGAAGTGGAATGAAAATGGAATCTGGGGCATGCTTAACTAATTCAGCTCTAAAACAGATTTAATTAGTCAATTATCTAATAAACATCAGAATTCATAAACAGTGCACATCTGAGTATGTTGAATAAAAGTTGCAAATTGCCTATATTCATAACGGATGATTGAAACATTAAAGATATGTAAACGTGAAATCATTTCATGAAAATTTTGAGGAGATATAAGGTAATTAAAAAAGAGCTATGAAGTGGTATTAGACTTCTTGCCATTTGAAATGTGCTAATGACATTTTCTGCAAGAAGATTATTGTAGTTGTAGTGCATTGAGAAGCCAAGCTGCAGTATGACTGCTATACCTTCTCTTCTTCTGAATTTGGTATAAACTTCCAGGAATAACATCAGAGTGTTGGAGAATTTATTGTTTGCATCATCTACTAGATTTTGAAAGAGAAGTTTGACAGTATAATCTTTATAGTAAATGAAATTTAAGGTTACGTAAATCTTATGAGGCTTTTTTATTTCTCTAACAAAATATGTTGAAATATGCTAGAGAACTGCTGTGATTTTTCTAATGAACCTCAGTTTCTGTATCCTCATAAGGTTTATACTTTGTTGTTTTGAGGTTGGAAGAAGGAACCCAGAATTATTTTCAAAATTATGCATATAAATATAAATTTATATTTGTAACTATGTATAAATATCTTACTGATATGAGTATGTAAGACCATGGTATAAATATACAATTTTAGAGCTGGGCGTGGTGGCAGACCCCTGAAATTTCAGCACTAAAGAGAGACTGAAAAATAAATATATGAATATGTGAATTTATACATACAATTTTTCTCAAGTCATCCACAAAATAGCCAAATATATTTCCATATTCTCGATTACTTGTAGCCATTGATCAGTGGATATGACTGTGCAACAGACTCCATCTACTTGTAGAATGACTACTCCAAGGAAAGTAGGTATCACAGACATTGGGAAAGAAAAAAATGTTACTTGTACTGTGTTTATATGCACGGCCTGATTCTTCATGGTATACATTTCCAAAATTTTATACCTTCTTACTTTGGGTGAAAATTTTACTATGCATAATGATTTTTACATTATTATACATTTTCATTTGTCCTGACAAGTAAATTATATTTGAATTTCTTTTAACTCTCACAAATTATATCTAAGGTGGTGTGTACATTCAAACTGAACCTGACGGTATTTAACTGGCAGTTCTTTCACAAATTGATTTTAATGAGAACGAGCACAAAATTCCCAGGATGTTTTTGTTGTTGCTGTTTTGTTTTTGTTTTTGTTTTGTTTTGTTTTTGCTGTACTGGGAATTGAATGGATTGCCTTTGGGCCAACCTACATTCCCAGCCATTTTGTTTTATTTTTCAAATTGGGACAGGATCTCATTAAGTCTCTAAGTTGCTCAGGATGGGCTCAAATCTAATCTCTCCACTTCAGCTTGTGGCCAACTGAAAAATTTTAAATAATGATCAGAAAAAGAGATGAAGAGTTAAATTGAGAACGGTGACTTCATTTTTCCTTTGTTTTGCTCTATCTGCTGCACTTGTTATATGGTGTCAGTTAATAATTACCATCAAATTATCTGGGATTGATTTAGAAAGCTTTGGCTTGGGACTTAGTAATTATGCCTTTTTGCACCTTTGAATGTACCATTTCTCATACAAATCTACTGAAATTTCTTTTATTTTTTTTTAATTTTTTTATTTTTTACCAAGAACATGTATTGGTACATTGTATACATAATGATCATAATCAACATGGTTATTTTCTACCTGTACATGATACATCTTGGTTTTCCCCCCTCTTCCCCCCTTCCGCTCCCCTCCCTTCCATTCACCCACCTTTCCCTATTTGTAACAAGTGTAGCTACACTTTACCATTTTTTCCCCTTTCATCTTACTTTTCTTTTAACCTTCTTCTTTATCCCCCTTTTCCCTATCTAGTTCTCTCTTTTGAATACTATCTCTCTCTTTTTTTTTTAAACATAATATCTATTCTACCCCTTTGTCCTTATTTACACTTATGGTTTCTCATATTAGAGAAACAATTCGATGTGTACTAGTAAGTGTCTGATTTATTTCACTTAATAGTATGTTCTCATTTCAGATGCCCATTTTTGGATAGGGTCTTTAAATTTGGGGGGTTTGATCTTTTTGAGTTCTTTATATATTCTGGATGTTAGACCTTTGTCTGAGGGGCAGCTGGCAAAAATCTTCTCCCAGTTTGTGATTTTTCGCCCTACTCTATTAGTAATTTCTTTTGCCGTGCAAAAGCCTTTTAATAGGATGTGGTCCCAAGCATCAGTTCTTTGAATTGTTTCCCGTGCATCCTGAGTTTTATTCATAAATTTTTTTCCAACCCCTATGTCTTCGAGAGTTCTTCCCATTTTATTCTCTAGGAGATTTATTGTTTCTGTTTTTATGTTTAGGTCTTTGATCCACTTCGATCTTAGTTTAGTACATGGTGAGAGACATGTATCTAGTTTTAGTTTTCGGCATGTGGTAAGCCAGTTTTTCCAGCACCATTTATTAAAGAGGCTATCTTTCTTCCAGTGATTCTGTGCTGATTCTGTGCTCGTTAGCCCTACCGCACCTGCAGTGGTCAGTGCTGGGTACTATGTTGATCCTGGCCTCTAAGCACGCAATCTGGGGGCAGTTGTCAGACTGCAGCAATCTGGGGGATCTTTGGTAGCCCGCCCACGTCTCCTTATAGTTTATGTCTCGAAAAGTTCCTTAGTGGTGTGGGTATTGTTGGCTTTACCAGATGGTGATGGCTTGTATCAGAAGAGAAATGGGAAAA